>PVJS01004800.1:0-67188 GCA_004027185.1 Glis glis
GGGGGGGAGGGACACCAAGAGCTGTGTGCATGTATGTTAACACCAAACTGATACTCATTGTGATATGAGACTACAATGCACCAATAAAAACATAAAAAAAGAAACATAAAAAAAAGAAAACAGATTGGATAATTTTATTCAGGATGGCTTGGAAGTGAAGAACAAGGAAGAAGGTAACTGGAATGATCTAGGGTGGGGTTACTGAGGACTTGAATGAGGGTCAAAGAAGAGGGATGAAGAGGAGGTGAGCAGAGACATTAAAACAGAAGACTGGCAATACACGGAAGGTATTCTCAAATTCTTTAAAAAGGGAGTTAGTGAATGATGTGAAGAAAATGTTGCATTTGAAACTTACATGAAATGTTGTAATAGTTATGGGTTTTAGAATTATACTGGAGTTTGAATTCCAGCTTGCTTCTTACCAACAGTGATTTCAGAAAAATTACTAAATTATATATACCTGAGCCAGGCATGGTGGTGCACACCTTTAATCCCAGTACTTGGGGACTGAGACAGGAAGATTGTAGGTTCAATGCCAGCCTCAGTACTTAGTGAGACTCTCAGCAACCTAGTAAGACCCTGTTTCAAAACAAAAAATAAAAAGGGGTGGGGTATAGCTTGGAGGTAGAATGTCTCTGGGATCAGTTCCCAGTAACACACACACACACACACACACACACACACACACACACTATAAATACCTAAGTTTTCCCAAATCTAAAATAAGAGTAAGTTGTTTATATGAGAATTGAACAAGCTAACACAAAATTCCCAAAAAATGCTTGGCACTTAATAGGTACTCAAAAAGTATGACCTCCTGTCCCAGTTAGATAATCCTAAAACATCACATAGGGAGCTAGAAATAATGAAATGTTAACCAATTTAATGTTCAGTCGCTAGTAGTAATGTAGTTAGCTACTATGCATAAAAAGGTAGTAGTTTGAACCATAATAAGCATGCAATAAATGCTAGCTGTTATTGCTATTGTTGTTGTTATTTTTAGAGATGGTCCATAATGTGAGAGTTAATTCAGAAGAGAACAATGTCATGGTCATTAAGCAAACTAGAAAAGTCAAATTTCCAGGCAATCCCCAGTGCCCTATGTTGCAAAAATATTAGGATAAAGACTGCAACACCATTCCAACAAATAGATGTAGTTGGTGATCAAAGTGCCTGATCTTTGTAATTCTCATCTCTGGTCAAGATTCCATCTTAATTTAGGAGTGGCACTATGTGATGCTCAGATAACTTACCTGAGCTATGGATGACATATGACTCATCCAACATCACCATAAATACCCCTCAGCAGATACTCAACCTATCATAGAGGAAACAGAGAATCAGGGCCCTTAAAATAAATGCAACTGGCAAACTATTTCAACATAGGGGAGAATCAGAAACCATGAATGAACAAAAAATGCAATTCCCTGTGATGAGTTTTCACAAAGCCAAACGCCAAATATTGGCCTTCCTTTGTGTTGGAAAATGAATAAACAGTTTTGAAATGACCTGAAGGCTTGGATAGAGAGAATAAATAAATTATTGACACATGAGGAGAAGACAATTCTCCATCCGCTGTTATGCTTTTCATTCTTTGTGGAGCAGATGGTCTAAATAAAGCAGCCAAAAATAACAGGTGGGTTTTATTGCATTAAGCCACTGAAAACATTAAGCATCTACAGTTTAAATCATGTTCAAGATAAAAAGCCTTAAAATAACTTTGGAAAATATTTTTTTAACATTTGTAAAATACCTTTGTCCATCTTAAATGATATGAAAGCACAGAGACCAATGTGTATAGGAACACATATTTAGGGACAACACAGGAGAGACAGATTGGAAGAAACAGCTGCTCTTTATGGAGATGGTTTAACACAAGGTTGTTAAACCATGTTGATAGACTTTAACTGATATGGATAACATCAGCTTTTCTGAGGCCAAACAAAGCTTGGGTCTAAGTCATTGTCGCCATAAATCCGGCAATCTCACATGTCCTGCACATTCCCATCTACCATACAGAAGACAGCTACAAAGAACTCATATATTATTTCTCATATATTGAATTCCAGCTAGAATTCAGGTTGCAGTCCAATAACACCTATCAAACATTTTGTGTATTTTCCTTACAATGTATGTTTCCACAAGCCAAGGAAGGAGGAAGAATCTGGGATGTAGGAGGGAATAAAGTACATGTATTGCCTGGGTCATTAATACAGGAGACAATGTAGCTCTCTTGAAAATTGTTTTTTTATGGTATTCTGTCATAATTAAATGTATTTGATGGGTAGATTTTTTTTTGTAATGCTGGGATTAAACCCAGAAAAACTCTACCTCTGAGCTATATACCCAGCCTTATTTTTTTTTAATTTTCGAAACAGGGTCTCATTAAGTTGGGGAGGGCCTCACTAAGTTGCTGAGACTGGCCATGAACCTGTGATCCTGTCTCAGCCTCACAAGTACTAGGATTATAGGCATGAGTCACTATACCTGGCTTAATAGCTAGCCTTTTCAAACCAAAACCCATATCTTCTTACCTCTCTTCTGCAATCCTCTACTTTCCTAGAATAGCTACCATTAACAATTCAAGAGTAGCCTTCAGAATTAGTGCATGCATGTCAACAGTTTAAGAGATGCTCAAAATTAAGTGTACAATGAATTTTAAGAATCTTTTAAATTCATAAAGTATCTTAATTTTTCTTGAGTAATTTAAAATCATAGACACTTTCCTGGGTATGAAGCATGAATTATTTTAAAAATGGAATTATGTCCTACTTCACATTTGCAACTTACTTAAAATATTCCACATTGTCTCCTAGATCTCCTTCATTATTGTACCTGGAGATTTACTATCTAATGGCTATGCACCTTTTCTTTAGATGTATCCCAGTTAATTTAATTATTCTCAAATGGTTGTGCATTTGTTACCTCCAATTGTCACTAAAATAAAGCTCCAATTAATTCTCTTGCTTATATATATACTTCCTTGTGCAACTATATCAGTATTTCTATTGGATTTATTGCTAGAGGAAGTCTTGATAGGTCAAAGATTTTCTAGATTTTTATTTAAATATAATACCCATTTTCAAATACTCTTCAATTTCTTTCCCTTTCAATAAGCCATAACATTTTTAATCTCCTTAAATCTAAAGTGTTTATTTTCTTAGGGAACTACCATTTTTCTTATTCTTACATCTCAGCCGGTTGCATTTGGAAATCAGTTAAGAACTGTGTGCTGCTGGGTGTGCAGGAACACATCTGTAATCTCAGTGCTTGGGAGGTTGAGATATGAGGATCACAGGCTCTAGACCAGCTCACGCTAACTTTGTGAGACCCTGTTTCAAAAGAAAATAGGGCTGGGGGTGTAGCTTAGAGGTAGAGCACCCCTGAGTGCAATCCCCAGTACCACATACTAGAACTATGTACTGTTGTTAATACAGTCAGGACAGGGAAGAGGATATGGTAAAAGAGAAAAAGGTTTAACTCATGGATTAAGAGCACAGAGAATATTGTGGATACTGCCATCGAGATGTAAGAATAACATTAGTTAGCAATAAATAGTATATCTTTGATTGATAAATTACTTGAATAAGGCAGCCTCTTGGACTTTGTCAAATAAAATCTATTATATATATTGTAAATGAAAACATAGGGTTTGGGTATGTGGTAGTGATACATTTGGCCTCACATAAAAATATAGGGTATGGAAATATGGTATTATGATAGTCAGAATGAAGATATATAAATAGGAAGAAACATAGAAATGAGAAAAATAAAGAATTCAACCTATGAAGATCCTGAAAAATTAAAAAGTAAGAGCTGTCCTATATGTAGACACAGAGGTGGCAACTAGCTGAACTAGTTACCGTGTCAAGGTGCTACTTCACCATTTGTCTCCCAGGAATCAAAAGACATGGAATGCAAACATAGGAGGAGTGGGGAAGAAGTAGACTAGAGCCAGGACGTCACAGAGAGTGGGGCCCGGCAGAGCAGGGTACTGACCAGGCCCTTGACAAAAGGATCAGAACTCAGAGGGTTCTTTAACGTTTAGTGTGTTTTCTGGCTCCACTGAACTATAATGAACAGCTGAAATTCTTCTTTTACTCTTATATAGGTTTTGGATTTACTGATGTAAATGTCAATGAGGCAAGAAGAATTGTCCCCAACAGTTGAGGACAAGAAAGATGAGACTGTTCAACTACACAGAGGAAAAGCCAGGCCTGGATCACACACGTTGCCTCATGAGTTGGATTTCCCCGAGCTGGGATCACAATGTTCAGACACACTGGGTGCTTTCTCTTTGTAAGTAACATTAGCATCAAGTCTAGATACAGGACATTGAGTATTGTTGGTTTATTTTTCCTATTCTGGCCTGAGTATTCTATGTTTTTTTTTTTCCAGTTCCATATACAGATACATACCATACATATGTATCTCAATTTAAAAGTATGAATAAAATTGACTGAGAAAGGGATTAAGAAATTCTTTGACCTCCTCTCTCATTAAACTTGCCTCTCACCAACTTCATGCCTACATTAGCCTGCTGTTTTTTTTACTTTTTTATTACTTTTATTGGTGCATTGTGGTTATATATTTTTATAAGTGTCAGGGTATCAGAAGCATGCATACACACATTTAGCCCTCCCTCAAATCCCACCCTATTCCCTCCCCCTTCCCTCCTTTCCGTGCTCAGCATAGTGATTGACTCTGATAAGTCTGTGTATATACATCATGTGCATTAGTGTATTTCCCTCTTCCCCCCTCCCATCTCCCTCAGTTAGGTCGCCTTCTTTGCTCAACTAAAGTTTTCTCCTTCTTTGTCTGGAGTCCCTTCTAAGTACCATTCTCCCTAGTTTCCACATATTAGGGAGAACATCCAACTTTTCACTCTTTGTGACTGACTAATCTCACTTAGCATAATGTTCTCCAGGTCCCTCCATTTCCCTGCAAATGATGTAATTTTGTTCTTTTTTATGGCTGCATAAAATTCCATTGTGTACATATCCCACAGTCTTGTAATCCATTCATCTGTTGATGGACACCTTGGCTGGTTCCAAAGTTCGGCAATTGTGAATTGTGCAGCTATAAACATAGATACACATGCATTAGTCTGGTAGTTTGGTTTCAGTTCTTTTGGGTAGATGCCTAGAAGTGGTATTGCTGGGTCATATGGTAGGTTCATTCCCATTCTTCTAAGGATCCTCCACACTGTTTTCCAAAGTGGTTGCACTAAATTACAATCCCACCAACAGTGTATTAGAGTTCCTACTTCTCCACATCCTTGCCAGCACTTGTTCCTGTTTGTGTTTTTAATGATTGCCATTCTAATTGGGGTTAGGTGAAATCTCAGGGTAGTCTTGATTTGCATCTCTCTGATTGCTAATGATGTTGAACATTTTTTCATACATGTATTGGCTATTTGTATTTCTTCTTCTGTGAAGTGTCTATTTAGTTCACTTGCCCATTTTTATTGGATTATTTGTTTTTTTAGTGGTGATTTTTTTAAGTTCTCTGTATATTCTACATACTAGCCCTCTATCAGAGGAGTAGCTGCTAAAAATCTTCTCCCATTCTCTCGGCTCTCTGTTGAGGTTCTTGATTGTTTCCTTTGATGAACAAAAGCTCTTCAGTTTAATGCAATCCCATGTATTGATCCTCATTTTAATTTCCTGTGCCTTTGGGGTCTTGTTGAGGAAGTTTTTACCTGTGCCTATGTGTTGAAGTGTTGGAGCTATGCCCTCTTCAAGTAGCTGCAAGGTCTCTGATCTGATTTCTAGGTCTTTGATCCACCTTGAATTGACTCTTGTATAAGGTGAGAAAGTGGGGTTTATTTCTATTTTTCTGTATATGGTTAGCCAGTTTTGCCAGCACCATTTGTTGAAGAGGCTATCTTTTTTCCAGTGGATGTTTTTAGCCCCTTTGTCAAAAATCAATTGGCTGAAAGTGTGTGGATTTGTTTCGGAGTCTTCTATTCTGCTCCATTGGTCTATGTGTTTGCTTTTGTTACTATACCATGCTGTTTTTATTACTATGGCTTTGTAGTATAGTTTGAAGTCAGGTATTGTGATGCCTCCTGAATGGTTCTTTTTTCTGAGAACTACTTTGGCTATTCTGGGTTTTTTGTTGTTCCAAATGAATTTAAGGACAGATTTTTCTATGTCAGTGAAGAATGACTTTGGTAATTTAATGGGTATTGCATTGAATCTGTAGATCATTTTGGAAGAATGGCCATTTTGATGATGTTTATTCTGCCTACCCAAGAGCATGGGAGGTCTTTCCATCTTTTAAGATCTTCTTCAATTTCTTTTTTTCAATGTTTTATAGTTTTCCTTGTAGGGGTCTTTTACCTCCTTGGTTAGGTTTATTCCCAAGTATTTTATTATTTTGGGGGATATCATGAGTGAAAATGTCTTCTAGATTTCATTTTCAGTGGATTTATGGCTGGCATACAAAAAAGCTTCTGATTTTTTAAGATTGATTTTGTATCCAGACACTTTGCTGAATTTGTTAATCAGTTCTATGAGCCTTTTAGTTGAGTTTGTTGGATCTTCTAAGTATAATATCATGTTGTCTACAAATAGAGATAGTTTCAGTTCCTCTTTTCCTGTTTGTACTCCTTTTATTTCCTTCTCTTGCCTTATTGCTCTGGCTAGAGTCTCAAGTACTATTTGAAAAGGAGTGGTGACAGCAGACATCCTTGTCTTGTTCCTGTTTTTAAGGGGAATTCTCAAAGTTTTTCCCCATTCAGTATGATGTTGGCTATGGGCCTATTGTATATTGACTTTATGATGTTGAGGTATGTTCCTTCTATTCTGGTTCTCTGCAGTGTTCTTATCATGAATGGGTGTTGGATTTTGACAAATGCTTTTTCAGCATCAATTGAAATGATCATGTGATTCTTGTCTTTTGTTCTGTTTATGTGGTGGATTTCATGGATTGTTTTTCATATGTTGAACCAGCCTTGCATCCCTGGGATGAACCCGACTTGGTCATGATGTATGATTTTCATGATGTGGTTTTGAATATGCGTTGCTAGTATTTTGTTTAGAAGTTTTGTGTCTAAGTTCATCAACAATATAGGTCTGTGTTTTCCTTTTCTTGAGCTGTCTTTATTTGGTTTTGGTATCAATGTGATGTTGGCTTCATAGAATGTATTTGGGAGGGTCCTGTTTCTTTCTATTTCATGGAATAGTTTGAGGAGTATTGGGATCAGTTCTACTATAAAGGCTTTCTAAAATTCACCTGGGAAACCATCTGGACCTGGGCTTTTCTTTGATGATAGGCTATTTACTGCTCTGTCAATCTCTTTAATTACTATTGTTCGATTTAAATTTTCTATATCTTCTTGATTCAACTTAGGAAGGTTGAACGTGTCTAGAAATTTGTCAATTTCTTCTAGTTTTCTGTTTTGTTGGAGTGTAGTTTTTCAAAGTAGTTTCTGATAATCCTCTGGATTTCTGTGCTGTCAGTTGTAATACCTTTTTCATCTCTTATTTTAGTAATTTGGGTTGACTCTCTCTTTCTTTTGGTTAGGTTGGCTAGTGGTTTATCTATCTTGTTTATTTTTTCAAGGAACCAGCTTTTGGTTTTGTTGATATTTTGTATTGTTTTTTTTTATTCTCTACTTCATTGATTTCTGTTCTGATTTTAATAATTTCCTGTCTTCTACTGGCTTTGGGGTTAGACTGTTCCTGTTTTTCAAGGGCTTTGAGGTATGTCATTAGGTTATTTATTTGGTGATTTTCTGTTCTTCTAATGTGGGCACTCAGTGCTATGAATTTTCCTCTTAATACTGCCTTCAGGGTGTCCCAGAGATTTAGATATGTTGTGTCTCTGTTTTTGTTTGTTTCTAGGAATTTCTTAATTTCTCCCCTTATTTCTTCTCTGACCCATTCCTCATTCAGCAGTGTGGTGTTCAGTCTCCATGTGTTTATAAGGTTTCTCTGGGTCTTCTTATAGTCGATTTCTAGTTTCATTCCATTATGGTCTGAAAAGATGCAGGGGATTATGTAACATTTTTTTAACTTGCTAGCACTTACTTTGTGGCCTAGGATATGGTCTATTTTAGAGAAGGTTCCATGAGCAGCTGAAAAAAATGTGAATTCAGCTCTCGTTGGGTGGAATATTCTGTATGTGTCCAGTAGGTCCATTTGGTTTATGGTGTTCCTTAGGTCTGAGGCATCTTTACTGACCTTTTATGTTGAAGATCTATCTAGTGGTATGGGAGGGGTGTTGAAGTCTCCCAATATTATTGTATTGGGATCTATGTGTGATTTAATGTCATGAAGAATTTCTTTTATGAAAGTGGTTGCACCTATGTTTGGAGCATAAATGTTGACTGTTGTTATATCTTCTTGCTGGATTGTCCCTTTTACCAGTAAGAAATGACCTTTGTCTCTTCTGATAAGTTTAGGTTTGAAGTCTAATTTGTCTGATATCATAATTGCTACTCCTGCTTGTTTTAGAGTTCTATTAGCGTGGATTACCTTGCCTCCTTCCTTCCCCTTTAGTTTGTGTGAAATTTACTTGTAAGGTGTGTTTCTCGCAGGCAGCATATAGATGGATTGTGATTTTTAATCCATTTTGCCACCTTATGTCTTTTGATTGTGGAGTTGAGGCGTGATTATGGAGAGATGGGTTTTAATTCCTAACATTTTGAGTTTTAATTTTTGTTTGAGCTAGTGTTTATTCTTTGTCTAGTTGTTTGTTTGATGGAAATCACTGTTTCTCAGTTCTGGTGTTTCCTTATTATTTCTTCTTTGTAATTAATCTCTGAATATTTTCTCTAGTGCTGGTTTGGAAGACATAAAGTCTTTCAGCTTCTGTTTGTCATGGAAGGTTTTATTTCCCCGTCAAATTTGATAGATATTTTTGCTGGGTAGATAAATCTTGGCTGGAAGTTGTTTTCTTCCAGAGTTTGGAATATGTCGCTCCAGGCCCTCCTGGCTTTCATGACTTGGTTTGGAAGGTCGGGAGTGATTCTGATTGGTTTACCTCTGAATGTTACTTGGTCTTTTACTCTCTCTGCCTTTAAAATTCTCTCCTTGGCCTCTACATTAGTCAATTTGATTATTATGTGGCGTGGTGAACCTCTTCTCTGATCTTGTCTATTAGGAGTTCTATATGTTTCCTGTACCTGTGTGTAGACCTGTCTTTCTATGTTTGGAAAATTTTCTAATATTACTTCTCTGAAAAGATTATTGATTCCTTTATTTTCAGCTTCTATTTCCCTCTTCTATGCCTATTATTCTTAGGTTTGCTCTTTGAAGACTGTGAGATCTCTTCAATGTCCAATTAATGCTGTTGAATTGTTTTTTCTAATTTACATACTATGCATTCATTTTTGGAGAGGTCATCTTCTAAGAGTGAGATTCTGTTTTCCATGTGGCCTAGTCTATTGTTGATGGTTTATATTGATGTCTTCATTTCAATTATTGCATCCTTGACTTCCTTCAGAGCTTCTTTTTGATTCCTGTTCAGGGTGTTGGATTGTTTGTTTATTTGATCCTTCAATCTTTCGGGCTCTCTCTGAATTCTTTTCAGAAATCCTGTATCATTTTTATTATTAATGTTCTGAATTGTCCTTCTGGCAATCTTTGCACTTCTGTGTTGGCGGGTTCTGTTGTGGGATTGTGCTCATTGTTTCTTTGCTACTCTTCCTTTTCATGATTTCAGGTTTCTTATGTTTATAACTTTGTTGCTTTTGGTAGCTCTCTCTCTCTCACTCTGTAGGTTTCCTATGTTTAATCTCTCTCCCTTTATAGTTTCTTATCCTGGGGGTAGATAGTTGCTACTAGGTGAGCCTTAAATGTGAATAGCCTTTACTGAATGGTTACTCTCACTTGCTCAGTATAATGTCCATTTGCAGGCCCAATTCTTAGTCTCCTTCAGTGATTGGGACCCTTGCCTGGTGCCTCTCACTACCTGTGCAGGCGACCAGTGCCGCTATTGCCCCTCTCACTGCAAGCGTGGGTCTCTGCGTTCTCCACTTGGGCTGTCCCTATGTCTCTCTCTGTCTACACCTATGGCAGGTGTCACCAGCAGGGGGCCCCAGGCTTGTGTCTCTCTTTGCCTACATAAGTGGCGGATGTTGCTTTGACCTGATTCTGTGCAAACAAGGAACTCCACGTTTTCTGCAGAGAGGGCTGGTTTGGTCCAATTTCCCCCAGGTACCACAGCTGTATGTCCTGTGGTGATCCCCAGGGCCTCTACAAGGGTGCTGCAACCCGCGGCCTGCAAGTCTGTCCCACTCAAATGTTGCCAGGGGCTGTCTGCTTATCCATGCATCTACCGTGTCCTACAGCAGACCTCATTCTCACCTCCACCGGGGCAATCTTCACAGTCTCAGACCCCACAAGTCCCTGTGGCCGCGCTGGGATGTCTCCCCCTGGGGCAGCTCATTGACTTATGGTCTCCTTGAGCTCTGCTCTTAATCTCTGGCGGGGGGAGGGCTCTAGGCATTGGGGACTCTGCCGAGCATGGATCGAACTGCTGCTCGTTTTTGTCGCTAACACTCTGTAGTTGTTGGTTTTATAACAAGTCCTTGGTTTCTTTGTTGGTTCCTGCAGAAGCCACAATGTCAGTAGCCGTTGGTGTGGTCTGACCAAGATGGTGCCGCTGATGCTTCTGCCGATGCAGCAGTTCGAGTCTGTGTCTCGCGTGGAGCGAGTCGCTGCTCGCCTTCACTGCTGCTATTCTGCAGCTGCTGGATTCACAGCAGGTCGCTGGCATCTCCGTTAGTCTTGTGTGAAAGCCACAATGCTGGTAGCCACAGGTAAGGTCCTACCAAGATGGCACTGCTGCAGCCACTGTCACCGCCACCGTTTAGTCTCTTGAGTGTGGAGCGAGCCGCTGCTTGCTTTCATCTCTGCTGATCAGCAGTTGAACTTACAACAGGTCTCTGGTTTCTCTGCTGGTGGCGTGTGGAAGCCGCAATGCCGGTAGCAGCCAGCGTGGTCCAGCCAAGATGGAGCCGCCGCCATTCCTTAGGTAAGGTGCTTGGAGCTTTTTACTTTCCTCTGTTTTGTCTTCTGGCTTTGATTCCATCGCGTTTCAGGCTTTTTGTTGTTTAGTTCAAGTTTTTGTTGCTTTTCTTCTCCTGTCGAGAAGTTGCTTTCACAGTGATTGAAATCCAAGTCTCAGAGAGATCGCAACGTGGTATCTCCCTTGGTCGCCATCTTGGAACTCCACAGAAGTTTATTCTAGCCTGCTGTTCTTGATCAGTAAAGGTAACTGTCCTCGAGTTATTTTGGTCCATCCATGGTGCTCTTGATTCTTCCCTTGTTTAAGCTTTCTCCAGATATTCAAGAAAATGACTTGTCCTGCTTTGCCTGGTTTATTTCACTCAGCACAATGTCTCCCAAGTTCAACCATGTTATTGTATATGGCAGAATTTCCTGCCTTATTAAAGCAGAATAATAGACCATTGAAAGAACATGTCACACTTTGTATGCAGTACCTAAAACACTTTGACTTGTACATGCAAGTAGTAGTATGGTGGTTTCTGGAGGTTGGTAGGAGGGAGATGTGGGGAATTGTTCAATAGGTAGAAAGTTTCACATATATAAATTGAATAAGTTCTAGATGCCTGCTCCACAACATCGTGCCTTTAGTGAAATGCTGCATTGCAAACTTAATAATTTTGTTAAGAAGGTAGATCTCACGTTATGGTTTTCAGTATCATAATGAAAAAACCTTCAAAACAATAACAACAAAAAAGATGAATGAGGAAACTTCTGGACGTGGTGGATACATTTATTACCTTGATCATGAGATAGAAACAGGTATATGCTGTGGAAGCTAGAGAGAAAATAGAAAGCAAGGAACTTCAGACAAGTGAGGAAAGAGACCACCAGTAGAATAGTGGAAGGAGATTGGGGGAGATAGGTGGGGAAAAATGAGAACTGGTGAGAGAAACAGTTCAAATAATGCTATGTTCATATGTGAAGGTATCACTACCAATCTCAGGTTGGAATATGGAGGGAAACACACTGAGTGCTGTGTGCATGTATGTTTGTATCATTTTCAACCTGTGATATATAATGAACCAACTACAGCATATGAAAAAAAGAAACAGGTGTATGCATATGTTCAAACTCATCAGAAGCATATATTAGTGTGTGTGGGGTGTGTGTGTGTGTGTGTGTGTGTGTGTGTGTGCGTGTGTGTTACTGGGGATTAAACCCAGGGGAATTCTACCTCTGAGCTCCCATCCCTATTTTATTTTTTATTTTGAAATAGTGTCTTGATACATTGCTGAGAACCTCATTAATTTTCTGAAGCTGGTCTCGAACCTGCGATCCTCCTGCCTCAAACTCTCAAGTATTACTGGGATTATAGGAATGTGCCACAAGGCCCAGCTAAAAACATACATTAAATATGTACATCTTTTTGTATATCAATTGTAGCTCAAGCTGTTAATCAGTCAACATGTGTGACCTTATTCACATAGTTTATGAAAGAAAAGACAATGATGGGTGGTCGGGAATGCAGGAACTAAAAACTGATAAACCTTACAAATCAACTATGGTCTTACCATGTCAGTTTCTACCACACCACATCCACCCACCACCAGCAGGCTAGCTTTGGTTACTAGTCAGTCAGTGTTTTGTGTGTGTGCGTGTCGAGGCACATGCTTCACATCCCCTCTGTGTCTAGTGCCAGAGTCGCCAGAGTCTACACAGCAAATTCCTGCTTCCCCCAGCTCTAGGAAGCCTCCGTGGTGTGGTGGTTAGTGTGTTTGCCTGATCCTTGGCTGATCAGACATCATCCCTCCTCCTTAAAATACTTGCTATATCCATCATTGCTTTCACCTTAGCTTTCTTTTTCTTTTTTCCCTTCCTTCTTCTTTCTTTTCATGGTACTTAAAAGCATCTATCTACTGGATGGTAATAGCCAGAGTTGAATCTTGGCTCCATCTATTGAATTCTAGGGTAATTTGGGGGTGCTTACCTTTCTGAGCTTCAGTTTTCTTATCAGGAAAATTCTTTAAAAAATAGATTTTTTGTGCATGAGAATTAAGTGTGATCATGAATATGAAGGGATTGGCACAGTATCTGACACCGGTATGCACCCAGATATTAGTCATATCTTTCTATTGTCGCTAATATGAAGCACATGCTATTTTGTAGATACTGTGCAAGGTACTAAAATAGTTTACCTTTTATTTAAATAAGATATGGTGCTCTGAGACATCTGTAATCTAGTCAATATTTCCAACTAAACTTTATTCCTGTTGCTGGTGCAACTGCCTGGCAATGTTTCCAGATTATATATATGTTCATATGTGAAAGTGTCACTATCAATCTCAGTAATATGTACAGATTGAGCTACAATTGATATACAAAAAGCTTCACATTTATGTTAACAGAAAGAGAACCTCCAAGGAGTATTACTCCTACCCCAACTGTCTGAACAATAAAAGCTTATTTTACACAAACTCCAAAGTGGCCCAAACAAGCCCAGTATTTTGGATACAAGGTCAAGCTACTGACTCTAACATGCCATATTTCTCTTCTTGTGTGAACAAAGAAAAAGCGCTTTACAGCCACATTTATAGTGTTTGATCCTCTGGTTCTACTTCTGGTATCAGGGCAGGTGATTCTATCCTCCTATATATGACACTTCCTGAGATAAGGTGATTAGAAGAACTGGAAAAATAATCCTATATTCTTGGTTCCAGCAATCAGCCTAAGCACTTGATCATTCACAGGGTAAAGAGGCCATTCTTCCTGGGTGTCTGTCTACGAAGTCTTCATAGCCATGGAATAGGGCAAAACTTTGGACTTGAACAAAATTTTGTACTGGGGGAGTACCTCTGGGCTATACCCCTATCCCTTATTATTTTGAAAAGGGTTTGTGACCTACACCCCAGCCCTTTTTATTTTGAAACAGGGTCTCACTAAGTTGCTGAGGCTATCCTCAAACCTATAATCCTCCTGTCTCAGCCTCCCAAGTACTGAAATTACAGGTGTGTGCCAACACATCCTATGAACTTAAACTTCTATGAAAGGCTTTAAGTTAAATGGTTGAGTAAAAGCATTTTTAAATGCTACTCTTCTCTCCTTCAATCCACTCTTAACAAAGAAAAGGAAAAAATATGGAGAAAAAGCTTTTCATTTCCAATGAAACAAAGTTTTCACAACCTTAAACTCTAAGCACATCTACAGAATAGCATAACAGCCATGCTTATATCACAAAAACATTCACCCTGTTAGGTCTTAAAGACATTGCAAACAGCATAAAATCTCAGGAAAAGAGAGAGAAAAGACTTAAGAATTCAAAGATAAATTTATAGCAAAATTGTGAAGAAAAAAGTGATCTAGCATGACCCATAGAGAAAACATAAGAAAATTAAATCATAATAAAAAAGAAAGTCATATTAGGAAAGATAACAACAATAAATAGAAATGAACAATGATTGTTTGGAATTTCCTAGGTATGAAAGAAAAGGAGATCTAATATACTCATAATTGGTGTTTCTGAAGAAGAGTTTGTAACAAATGGAACAATTAAAATTTTAATGCAAAATCACAGGTAAACATGTCACAGAAGTGAGAAGAAACTCAAATATACAAACTGTAAAGATACTCTAGCTCAGAAAAATTCAAATGAGAATCATCTGGCAGATTTTTTTCAAAGTTACTATATTTCAACTATTCAGCAAAAAATAATATGAGCAGTAGGGACTGAATGTGTCTACCCCAAAGCCACATGTTGGAATCCTAACTCCTGATGTGATGGTATTAGGAGGTGGTGCCTTTGGAAAATAACTAGGTCAAGAGGGTAGAGTCCTAATTAGTGGGATTGGTACCCTAGAAAAAGACATGGGCAAGCTTGGTCTGGCTCTGTTTTCTCCATGTGAGGATATAAGGAGAATAAAGCTATCTGCAAACCAGGAAGAATGCCCTCAGCAAACAACCACGTCTCTACTGGCATCTTATCTTAGACTTCCCTGCTTTTGGAACTGTGAGAAGCTAATTTCTATTATTTAATAGAAATGTGATGTTTTTCTTATAGCAGTCCAAACTGACTAAAATGATGAGCATGTGGCCAGACAGGCAAACAGTACACACAGGGACAAAACTGAGTTGGCTGTAGGTGTCCTTAAGGCAACATTCAATTCCTGAAGCCAGTGGTAATCTCTAAAGTTCTGAGAGAGGGACCCAGTAGTTGATACTGTCTGAGATGTCTTCCACTAAGAAGCCACGGACATTCCCATGAAGTAAGAAACTGTTAAAACCCAAGGACCAAAGTATTATCAAGTGGGATGAATACTAGTCAGACAAGAGATGAAACATAATAAAAACTCAGAAATGAAAAAGCCATGATAAAAAGACTAATTGTAAATATAGAATCGACTTAAACGCAGAATGATGGGAATTATGGTTTCAAATCAAAATGAAAATAGATGCTACTTAAGGCAGAAACATGTATTTTTTTTATAAACTCATTTATATTACAATGTAACAGAGTTTTAAGGATTGGGTATTTCTTGAAGAAATGATTATTTCAGTTTTACTTCAGTTTATTTTTTATCTAAATTACATGTTTTTTATTTTAAATATCAGTGCAATGTGTAATACTTTTCACTCTATTACCTATTAGTCTCTCTATGTGTAAGTATATGAAATATTGCTCACAAAATAGTAATAAATAATTTGGAGGTGATGCAAACTGGTATAGCTTCAGAATTTTTTTATACTTACCCGAGCTGCTTGACTTTTTCTTAATGAGCATCTCTTAATTTTATACAAAAGGGCATGTATAAACTTTAATTCTAATAAAGTGGGAGAGGAAGTGAGAAATAAAACAATAACTGTACTCTCTTTCTAGAAAAGCATAATTCAATGACTTCAAAATCAGTTTAAATATTGATCTCAAAACAGATTCTGTCTACTTTTGTGTATACTTGACATTTTCCTAAATACAGATTTTTAAAACTCAGCTTATAAATTAATTTACAAGAGATCAAACTTTTGAATGCATATAATCCAAGATCCCCTTAATATTGTGCCCAGGTTTCACCATGAAAATAGAATGTCCTTTCCTCCTGTCTAACTACTTTCCACACTAATGACAAAAGTTAGAGCCAATCAAGGATGAAAATCATTACTTGTATACCTTTCTAATTACAGAGGTAAGTTTGTATATAAATGTTTTAATCAGAGAAAACCAAACTTCACAAACTATTCTTCTCATTTTAAAACGATCATTTTTTCATTTGATTTAAAACCAGAATAATTCAATGACAAAGTAATAAGGGAAGTAAAATTATGATTGGTGAGTTTGAGTAGCAGGTGGACTTTGATATGGTATCTGAAGCTGAAACTATATTACAAAATGCAGATGGTTTTATTTGTTTTGACTGAGTTACTGGGCATTTACTTGCCTCTCAGGAAAAAAGTGTGTCATTACTGTATTGCAGAGAGAGAAAACTAATTATTTGTCTTTTTTATGGTACTAGGCATCTGGGGATCAAATTCAGGGGCATTCTACCTATGGGCTAAACCCTCAGCCCATTTTATTTTGTATTTTGAAACAGAGTTTTGGCTAAGTTACCACACATTGGCCTCGAACATGTGATCCTCCTGTTTCAGCCTCCCAAGTGCTGGGATCACAGGTGTGTGACATTTTGCTTGGCAAATTGTTTATCTATAACAAATCACTTAGAGCTCGTTTAGTGCCCTTTATTAGCTAGTTTCACGAATGAAAGACCAGAGAGAAGCACACAATGTGTCTTTCTGAGGCCATATAACAGTCAGATTCATTAACTGCTGAAATAAGAACTTTGCTTTCCTGACTCTCATCCCTCCGAGTTGAGCAATGAAAGGCTCAATGTTGGAAGTGATGACTGATGACATTACTGGGTCACTAAGTGGTCCAGGAAATGTAATCTCAGGGCAGAGAATGCAAAAATATTCTGACTGCCATTTTCACCAAAAGGTCTTATGAAGTGCTGACTGGAGTCCCTGGCATTATCTAGAATGTGATATTAATCTATTTAAGCAGATACAATTCCAGTTTCTCTAGCACAGTGGTTTTTAACTTAGGGGATACAGATCTATTGGACCATGAGTAAGTTGCAGAGGCTCCATGAAGTATCTACGTTTCTACACAAATAACTTATGGAAGGGAAGATCCAGAATACTCTAGAAGTTATTCATCTAAATAGTATTTTAAGAGATAAATAGTAAATGTATGTGTGTATGTAGGTAATCCACATTAAATATTTTTTGGAAATTAATTCTCATAAAATACTGAGTTCAATGTTAAACTTCCTGACATACTAAAAGAGGAAATAAAAACTTGTTTTGTAACTTTTATAAACTTTACATAATGATTTAAACAACCAAGAAGACTCAGAAATCTGGTGTCATCTATGACATGCTTCAAAAATTCCAAATGTACAACCTATTTCTGGGCTTGTGGACACATTCTCTGATTCTCCAAGTTTTATGCATAGCCGTGAAGGCTAGAGGAGTAATGTCAACTTTAATCCCAGGCTAATCTTTCTGAACACGTCTAATAACAAAATGAAGTTAGTGTCTATGCACCTATATGATACCATTACATTCTTTTAGAGTTATAATAAAGCATTGTATGAGCAATGGTACTTTGTCTTCTCTTATGACAATTATCCTTTGAAGCCAAGAAAAAAATTGTATATCATCATTATTTAAAACTCTATTAATCAACTGTGGGAGTTTCAGGTATATAGGTAAGTAAGGTTGGAAATTCCACCAGCTGAACCTTTCCAAATTTCTCAAGCAGAACATCTCTTGGGTCTTATCTAAGAGCAAACTGATGTATTACTTCCTTTTAGAGTGCACTCTCACTGAGTAATTGTCTCTTCTTGACCTTTGTACTATCTAAAAATAACTTCATGACTTGACACAAAATTTCTCCATCCTCTATTGTGACATGTCAGAATTTCAAGCCTAACTATAAGAATGTTGCACTTTAGGGAAAAAAAAATAAGCTAGATCACTTTTGGGACAAAAAAAAAATCATGGGATCATGAAAAGCCAAGAAAAGAAACATGAAGTTATACAGTTCACCATTTTTGAAAATACTGAACTCCATACTTCCATCTATATTCCTCAAGTACCAAAAGAATTTATGGTCTCTAGTTGCTGCTCATTTATGGTGGAATATTAACTATAAAAATAGCATGTTACTGTTGTTTTCTAGTTTCACTCCCTTTGGTACAACAGTAATATATGCATACCCATGTTCATAGCAGCTCAATTCACAGTGGCCAAATTATGGAACCAACCTAGATGTCCATCAACAGATGAATGGATTACAAAATTATAGGAGATACACACAACGGAATTCTACTCAGCAATAAAGAAGAACAAAATAACAGCATTTGCAAGAAAATGGAAGGATCTGGAGAACGTTATGTTAAGTGAGATTAGCCAATCCCAAAAAAGAAAAGACATATGTTTTCATTAATATGCGTAACCTAGGGAGTAGTGGGGACACAAAAGGGACTCCAATGATAACAGAGAACCCTCAGTGGTGCAAGGGAAATGGTACAAGGGAAGGGGAAGGGCAAGAAAGAAGTGAATCTATGGAATTACTATCATAAACAATGTGTATATATGAGATTATACCAACATCATTCTCAGTGCTACATGTGGGGGGGAGGCGGGGGGGAGGGACACCAAGATCTGTGTGCATGTATGTTAACACCAAACTGATACTCATTGTGATGTGAGACTACAGTGCACCAATAAAAACATGTAAAAAATGGCATATATCTTCATCATGTTTTCAAAATTGCACATAATTTAGTTGAAATGGGAAATAAAAAAGGAACACATTTTCTTATTTCTCCCATGTATGATGCTCAGTTTTCTTTCAGATCAAATATAATACCATATTTCCCATCTCCTCCCTCAGATACTCTACTTTTGGGTTCTATATTTGTTCTGTCTTTCTATAGCGTAGCTGACCTTATGCTACTGTTTTTACCAGCGTTCAGAAACATAGAAGACATTCTCCACTGAGAAAAATTCGCTGGTGAAAAGCTCTGAAGTCAGTTAAAGTGGCAATTCCTCTAGACAAAGATGTGTCTACAACAGCAATTGACCTAACTGGCATTGTTCTAAAGAAAAGAATATAATTAATTACTTTTCTCTATTCTTCTCTATCTTCCCACAGACATTACTATAAATTTGGAACCACTAGGGCTCCACTAATTCAGCCATTGTTCAGTGCTAATGCTGTTCATGAAACACTGTATTCTGCTGTTCATAAGCAGTGAAAGTGGTCACTTTCTTCTAACACCTTCAAATTTATCAACATATAGATTACCACATGAAACACACTTGCCAGGCCACAGAGTTGCAATCTCCAGCCTGCCTACATGGACTTCATCCATCTCTGTGACTGCTTTGTTCCCACTCCATTGACTAATGAAGACACGTTGGAAGTGTTTGCATGCAGCACAGTGTTGATTTATAGCCGAGCATCGATGCTTACGCATTGAGTTCTATGCTTATGAGTTCTACACTGCAAAGGTCCCTGCTGTCGGGTCTCTATCAGGGAAGGCAACTATGGCTTAGTCACAAATCAACAAAATTTCTTGACCTCATTCTTGTTCTTTCTCTCCTCTTTCCTTCAATTCCCAACATTACCCAAAGTCCAATAGGATGACATTTCATTACTTTCATCTTGAAAGCACAGAAGTTTTAAGAAATATCTTCATCACTAGCCGAAAGGTCCAGATAGGCTTCATGGGGTAGCTGTGGCCTGACCACAGCATTGGTAATACCTGAAGTTTGCAAAACATATTTCAGTTTATAAATTATCATCAGGTCATGCTTTACTGAGGGGTGTGTCCACGATTTAGATGCGATCTTCCAGGTTTTTTCATGACATCATGTCAAGACTGTGCAATCATTTTGTTACAAAAATTTCCAATAAGTAGAACATTTTATGAAAGTCTACATAAGAAGAAAATGACAGCATATGATTTCAGTACTGCTATGTGACAGTATGACAGAAAACCTTACTCATCTTTAAATCCCTCTTCAACTAGACTATAGCAAATGCCGAACATGTTAACATTGGTAATATTTTCCCTTGAGCAGGCTTATTTTTCATGCATATTCCTGTTAAGATGAAAATATTCCAAAAAGGCAAAAATTCAAATGATGAAAGGAGTCAATTTGTTAAATTTATTTTTAATGCTAGATGAGAAGAAATTGAACATATGCAAGTGACTATTGAGTTTAGAAGGATTTTCTATAAATGTGCCCTACTAAGAGGGGCTGGCATGAGCATTTTGTGACACTAAGTTTTTTCTAAATTAAGTCCTGGCACCAATATAGCTCTAATGTGGGTCTCGAGCATTTCTTATTACTGTTTATTAATCTTGACTGTTTTTATTTGTGCTTTCTTAATCAAGAAACTAGAAAAAAGAGCCAGAAACTTTGAGAAATTATTCATGTGAAGAGCTTTTGTCCCTAGTTGGTGAATACTCGTACCCACTACCTTTTTCAATTATTCTTTGTGTATTTTTCTTGGCAATTCTGCTATTCTGATTAAAGGGCAGATAAAAGGCACAATTAAATGGAATTAGAAGTGTGGTACATTTGCCACAATTCTTTAGAGAAATAGAACCAGTAGGAGAGATCCCCCCACACACATACATATGCACACACACACACACACACACACACACACACACACACACGTGGAATATATATATATATATATATATGGAATTGGCTTCCTGGCAATTGTGGAGGCTGAGCTGTCCCACCATCTGCTATATGCAAGCCAGAGAACCAGGAGAACTGGTGGTGTAACTCAGTCCAACATTGAAGTCTGAGAACTAGGGTGGTGGTGATGTGGTAGTGGAGCTGCTGGTGTAAGTTAAAGTCTGAAGGCCTGAAATCCAGAGCCGTAGAATATGAATATCAAAGCTCAAGAAGAGAAAAGGAGATAATTCACCCTTCTTTCTTCTTTTTTGCTCTATTCAGGCCTTCAAGAGATTGACTGATGCCCATTCATGCTGCTAAGGGTGGATTTTCCTCTTCCAGCCTACTGATTCAAATGCTAATTTATTCTTCATGAACACACCCAGAAGTAATGTTTCACCAACTACCTAGGCATCACTTACCCCAGCCAAGTTGACCCATTAAATTTATTATCATACTTTGCTTCTCTGGATTAAGCCAAGAAGAAGCAAAACTAGAGAAAGTCTGATGGAATCTTGCTGAGATGCAACTATCACATCAGCAGTTCTTAAACTTTTGAGTTGTGAGTTGTAGACATCTTTATATACATGACAAAAGCAATGGCTGCTCTCCACATGCACAAAAATGCATATAACATGACACAAAGTTTAAGTAGAATTTTGAAAGGATCATGAGCTACCTAATCACAAATACAAACCACTGAGAGAGCTATGCAACTCGCATTAAACCATTTTGCGCTAGGGTTCATGATTCATAAATGTAGGCACAATGGTCCTTTTACAACGGTAAGTCCTGCACCAAATATTATGCCTGGGCACACGGAAGGTACACAGCAATTGATTTTTAAATAGGCAAACTGCAGTGATAGTTTATTATTTTCTAACAGTTGTATAATAGTGCTATATGCAAAACCATGTTAATCTCAAGGAAAAAAATGATGATGTTGGGACATAGGATTCTCTGTACTTCTCAGTGTTTCTGCATGATCTGAACATTCTGAATCAAGGCAATGCTCTACAAATATGTCTCAGAAACTCGATTGTGTCTCCTAAAGATATATATCCAGAGAAACACTCACACTATTAAAGTCTCCTTCCTCTCTTTCAGAGACATTTGCTCATATTTTTACTTTGAAACAGGACTTACTAAGTTGCTGAAGGTCTCACTAACTTGCTGAGGCTGGTCTCGAACCAGCAATCCTCCTGTCTCAGCCTCCCAAGTATTGGGATTACAGGTGTGCGTCACTGCACCCTGCTTTCAAATGGTGGTCTTAGTCTCCCCTCTCTGGGGGATTCGTTTACTTTGCAGAGTACAGTTCTTTCTCTCTTTCTGGGAAGGAGAGTGGATCATGATCATTTTATAACCATTGGCCTAATGTCTTTAGAAAGAATGGAACATAAAATACATGTATTTTACTGAAGTATCAGGCCCAGAAATAGCTATTACATTTTCCTTTTCCTTTTAATTCCAACTAGATTAGTTGAGAATCCACTAGACTAAACACATTTCTCAGGTTTCATTTTTTCTCTTAGTTGATTTGTATATAGCTTTAGAACAACCACTATTCACATAAAAGTCAAATTTTACCAACTACTGTGTTTCCTGATTCCTGTGGTGATTGTACTAATACATATTTTTAAAGAAATGTGACAATCAGACAAATGTCTCCTCAGATGAAAATGTAAGAGCAGCAGTGATGGTGTCTGACATTTATCGAAATATGTAGAAAACATCTTACCGTTATCTTGTTAAGGCGCTCTGTTTTCCTGCCAAAAATGTGTCTAATTTTCACCTGCTCATCAAATGTGAATCTAAAGGTAATTCTCAGAGCAGGTCTCTAATTTGGCAAATGGCTGACAGGACTATATTTATTACTGACATGTTACAAATATTTTGTCAAAATGAAAGGTCTAGATCAATAAAGCGGATGATTATTTTACACACACACACACACACACACACACACACACATATACACACACACACACATGCTGCCACACACACAGGCCATAGCTCTATGAACAGTATGGTGGACCTGAGAAGGTGCCTCACAGATCTCCAGATGCAGAGAGCAGCCTGTATTGATGGCTTCCGCTTCTGTGCTCTGGAATCCATCTCCACATTCTGAATGAGAATATGTTTCCACAGGCTCCTCCTGGCAGGTGACTGAGCACAGCCAGGATGCTAAGGCAGGTCCTTTGCTGATAAATGGGGAAAGGTCTCCTCTGATGAGTGACTTGGTTCAAGACTGCCCCCTGCTGAACTTTCCTCAGAACAAAACCAAAAGCTGCGATATGTCCACACAACCTTTCTTCCCTTTTTCCTCAGCATTAAACCTCCATCATGGTCTGATGGCTTTCCCAGTCCCCCCAGTTCCCTCTGCATTGTCTCTCTCACTGGCATTTTCCCTAATAAGTCTTTGCATGCTTCATTTAAAATACCTGATTCTCGATATCTGATTTTCAAAAGACCAGGACTAACAAATACAGAGTTAAATATACTTTACTCCAAAAAAATTTTTTTAGGTACAGACTGTTTTCTAAATGATGCCTATATAGAGAAAGAATGGAAAAAAGAGATAATAAAATGGCAAATGGAAAAAAAAGGATACTACCAAAAGGATGGAAGAGAAACATTGTCAAAGAGAGGAGACAGATAAGGAGAGTTGAAAGCCAGATGCCCCCCAGAAGGGAGGCGGAAGCAGACAGTGAAAAAGAGGGAAACGTTCATTGGTGAGTGTGCTTGAAAGAAACTTGACTCCCACAGTGTTCTCCACCTTGACAATGCTGCCAGCTTCCGGCAGGTCCTTCCCCGAGGATGCTGTGGATAAGGCGGTGGAGCAGAGAGAACGTGTACTGAAGAGACCCGATACCTCACCTGACAGCAGGCCTTTCATCTGGAGGCATTCTTCTCATCCTGAAGCAAAAGGTTCCTCCAGAAGCACTAGTATTTGTAATTTCAAGGACAAAACTTACAACCTTTCAGGTTGTAAGTTAAATGTTCTTATAAACATTTAGCAAATTTTATGATTCAGATATCTCCCTATATGAAAACTGGTCCTGTTTAAAATGCAGAATTGATAAACTAAGGGACAATGTTCCTTATCATATAATATTAGCATTATTTCCATGTAATCAATAATCTTGCCTTTAGATAGCATTGGTTTAGACAATTTGAGATAAACAACTGTTTACCTGTAGACCACATCTGTCAAGTGAAGCCATTACTTCTTTCTGTGAACTCTCATGTTTTATACTTCTCTCATCCAGTGTGCTACTCTAACAGAAAGCCATAGACTGGGTGGTTTAAATAGCAATCATTTATTTCTCTCAGTCCTAGAGCTGGGAAGTCTAAGATCAGGCATCAGGTGCAGGTCCAGGGTCAGGTGAGGGCAATCTTTCTGTTTAAAGATGGCCATCTCCTTGGATCCTGCACGCCCCAGAGAGAGATCATCTCTTTCCTATCTCTTCTTATGATGGCACTAATCCCAATCATAAGGGCTTACCATTATCATCTATTTACCTTCTAAAGTCCCCACCTCTTCGTGTCATCACATTGAGGGTGCTATGATTGTCTGTCCCCCAAACTTCATGTGTTGGAACCTTAATTCCGCAGTGTGGTCTACTGGGCAGTTTAGCATAGGGGGGTTGGAGCCCTCAGGATCGATGAAAGCCTTTCCCCAGTGAGTGAGTTCTTGCTCATGGGACTGACTGGATTGGTTGCTATGGGGGCAGGTGGTTATAAAGCAAGCCCACCCCTCCTGACCTTTCTCTTTGCATGTGCCTGCTTGTCCTTCTGCTGTCTGCCATGACTTGGGGCAACATAGAGCTGAGCAGATGCGGGCACCATGCCTGGACTTCCCGGCTTCCAGAATCGTGGACCACAATACTGTTATAGCAACAGAAAAAAAACTAGGACAGGGGGTTAGGATTTCAGCATTAAAATTTTGGGGAGACACAAACATTCAGTCCATAATAGTATCCTAGAAGTTCTTTCATTTAATCCTTTTCCTTTACTCCTTTATGGAGTTAGAGAAATTATCATTATATTTTATTGCTGTCAATTTTAGCATTGCAAAGGACAACAGAGGCTAACTTCTCACTTCTTCTCCATCATAAAAGGAGGTCCAGGCAGTGAGGGAACACGGCTGTGTAATGCCCACCCGCTCACCCGAGGGAACCTCAGTGGTCCAAAAGATAAAGTGTATAATGTCAGTAATGATACAAATATATGCCAGGGCATGGCAGTGCATGCCTGTAATCCTAGTACTTGGGAAGCTGAGACAGGAGGATCACAGGTTTGAGGCCAACCTCAGTAACTCAATGAGACCTTCAGCTACTTAGTGAGACTCTGTTTCAAAATAAAAAAATAAAATAGAGCTAGGGATGTAGCTTGGATGTAGAATGCTCCTGGGTTCAATCTCAGTACCCCCACCAAAATAGTGTTTCTCCTTTTTATTGCCATGTACTATATACACCTACTCTAGTAGCAGAGCAGGCTTTGAATCCCATGACCCCCAACCTCAGCCTCTCTACTCACTAGACACATGAACTTAAGTGTGAACTTTTCAGAGATTCAGTGCTTCCAATTTTAAACCAAGATGCTGTTTCCTGTGGGATCGAATGAGAAATACCATGCTTAGTACTTTGTAGAATGGGAGGCACATAGGACCCAAAAGAGATAGCTATTAAATTGCACCTAAGTAAGATACACTGATAATTTTCAATTCAGAATAAAGCTTTTCAAGGCAGTATTTTTATTAGATTTACTTTTTTTTTGTAGTGTTGGGGATTGAGCCCAGGGGTGTTCTATCTCTGAGCTAGATTCCCCAGCCCTATTTATTTTTTTAGTTTGAAAACAGGGTCTCACTAAGTCACCATAGGTCTAAGTTGCTGAGACTGTCCTTGAACCTGCAATCTTCCTGACTCAGCCTCCCAAGTATTGGGATTACAGGCATGTGCCACCACACCTGGCTTGTCTTCATTATTTCTGTTGATTAGACAAGTGAGACTAAAAGAGAATAAATAATTTCCTTATACCTATACTTGTTTAGGGCCAAAATTTGTGGTTCAAAGGCAAAATTGGTGGTTTAAAGGCGAGACTTTATGCCTTTGGTATAGCTGTGAGTTAGACCAGAGGGGATGAGTGGGTACATCTTCTGAGGAATCCGGAAAAGTGGGAGATCTACCACGAGCAAATCCCAGCACTCCTTATGGATACAAGGAGATGAACAATGAACACTCACCAAATGTCAAGGAAGAACAATTAAAGGGTGAACCAAAGTGATGCCCAATGTTTACATCCAGAAGAAAGATTGCAGAATCATGATGAACAGATATGTCTCCTATGCCTCCGTATTCATTATTCTGTTTCTGGGAAGGATTCCTGATTCTGATTTGACAAGCCATATACCTTGTTAGCTTTGCTTCCTTTATCAATTTTGTTTCAACTGTTCAAAATAAATTCTAGAAGCAGCCCAAGGTGAGGCAAAGAAAAATAATGAAGAAAAACATATTCAAAGGGCTTTGCTGCCACAAATGTCCATCTCTAGTATTTTTAATTTGTCAATTTGTTTTGCTTGATTGAAAGTCTACTGAATAGGAACATAATTTCTACGCTGTTGCCTGTATGCAAGTACAATTATTCATTGTTTCTTATTACTAAATGGCAAGGTGGAATATAATTAATTATTGAAAACAGTTTTTTTTTTTTGCCATACTGGGATGGAACCCAGGGGCATTCTACCTCTGAGCTACACCCCCAGCCCTATTTATTATTCCTTATTTTGAAACAGGGTCTCACTAAGTTGCAAAGGGCCTCACTAAGTAGATGAGCTGGCTGCGACCCTGCGATCCTCCTGTCTCAGCCTCCCAAGTACTGGAATTACAAGCGTGTGCCATCACACTTGGCTCAAAACAGTTTCTTTTTCACTCAAAAGTGTCTTACTGACTTCTATGTGCCTAATACTTTGCAATTATCAAAGCATTTTCATATGTATTGTTTGATTTAACTTTCATATTTACCTACTCTGAGATTTAATTAGGTGGCATTTGAGGATGTGGTCGGATGAATTGTATTTTGTAAAAGTTCTATAGAGTCAGCTATGTGTTTCCATCTTCTTGGTTAAGTATTAGGTTTACAGGAATCTGTATATATCTCCCAATTTAAGACATAGCCCACAGGTAGAAAACTGAGTTAGCCACAAAGAAAAAACAAACTTAACTTCCCCTTCTTGGTAAATATTTCAGTTAGCATTCTCGCTGCTGTGATCCAAAACAGAAGGAAGATTTATTTGCTCACAGAATTTTGGAGATTTCAGGATTTAGTCCATGTGAGACCAGGTCTGCAGAGCTCAGGGCATGGCAGCTGGAAGTGGAGCAAGGAGAGAGCAAAGGCTCTGCTCTCACACCTTGGAAGCTGGAAGCAGAGAACAAGCAAGCAAGGGGATTCAAAGACAAAAGTGGTTCCTATGGTCGCAGCACCCCAGGGACCCACCTTCTCCAGCCACACCCTACCTGCCTAGATTACAACCCAGTAAATCCATTACAATGGATCTATCCACTGATGAGATTACAATCCTCATGGCTTAACTCCATCAACTCTGAACATTAATACATGAAATCTTCAGGGGAAATTCTATCCTTAACCATAATAGTAAAGATTTGTAATTTAAGTGCATTCCATTTTGCCTGAAGTTTTGCCTCTGACCCTGCACCCTTTCCAAGAACTTGGGAGGACAGGGAGTCTACATTTAGTATACCATGAGAAGCCATATGCAAGTTGCTTAATATTTAAAACCTGAAAAATAATTACTTGGGTTCAGTATTAGCAGTTTTTTTATTGCTTGTATCCTTGTGATCTATGAGCAAATTACTTTATGAGGAAATCATTAGAGAATAATTTGCTTCTATAGGCTGCCAACATCAATTTTCATTTCTTATAATGAAACTACAAGTTCTCATGATATATTATTACCATAAATAATATGCTGCCAGATATTGATTCCAAATTATCATTAACCCTAACACCTATGCCTTTCTTAAAAAGTAAGTGTGTGCATTTTCAAGGTTATGCCACATTTAGGTCCCCACTAGCCTACTTATACACAAAGTGCTCTCTCTAAAGACATGCTTCGACGAGTCTCAAAAAGAATTTCCATAAATATTTCTCTTTGTGTTGTCCTGCTTTTATTCTTAGAAGACATATAAACCCAGTTGAATTTGTTTGGACTGTTCTTAGTAAGTTTCTTATTGATGTGAGAAATACAATTGGAACAAAGGCAAAACGGAGAGTTTCAGGTCAGAATAAGATAGGAAGTACATACTTATGCCAGAAAGAAGGCAGAGAGCTGGGACTATTAAGGGACAAGGATGCACCAAGCACAAACCTTAAACTTTCTGTTAGAATCTTAGTCTTGTTGTCAGTCATGCCATAAATGACAGATAAGTCTTGTTCTCCCAACTCAAAATATATCAAAATTTTACCCAGCTATGGTTTCTAGGCTATTCTATCCTTGGAAATGAGTATAGCTCTCAGAAACCCGATCCCAAGAACCAGTTCTAATGCTCATGAGAGGGATTGAAATATCCACCCTTAAGTAACTTGAGAAGTAGGAATCCGAAGAGAAAAGGAAATGTGTATTATTTCAGCCTGGAAAGAAAGCGTGTGGGTGCGATGAGTTCAGATGAAGTAGTAAGTCTTCTGAACTGTGCTTTCAGAGGAGTTAATTTGTTTAATGTTTAAAGATCAGTTTTCACATGCCCCTTTCCATCATTGTTCACGGTCTCAATTGACTACAGTGAAGTAAAATTGATTCCCTTTTCCCTTTAACAAAAGAGCACATTCAAGACTAGAGTGTGCGCATGTATTTTTCTAATACTCTGCACCCCAATAGGATGTAAAATTACAATGCATCCCAATAAAAAAAAGAAATCAGGCCTTTAAATTATCTGATCATTTCAACTACTTGGAATTCAGTTAGTGTCATGATTTGGAAAACCTTGAAATTTAGCAAAGAGTTTTTAAAATATATTAAATCCCTTTTTAGCTTCTAAAGGCCCATTTAACTTACATTTTATTGGTTGCATAGAGGTCCATGAATCCATTCCATGGAGATTTTTTTTTCTACAATAGAAAGCTGATTTTTTTATGCCTTCCTATGTGTCGCTTGGAAATCATTAAATAACATAACACTTTGTGGTCTTAAACTCTAAGTGATAGGTGAAAACATAAGTATTCTTCATCCAATTCTCTCTGTGAATAAAGAAAAATAAGCTAAATGATGAGCATCCAATAGCTATTGGCTGAGCTGGAATTAAAGTTTAAGTGTCTTTACTCTGAAATGTATCCACTATCTCTTGCTGTCTCAGAAATTTATCTCCTGAAAGTAGACTTCCAAGAAAGGAAAACTGGATCTTCTTCCCTCGGAGTCTCCTATCCACTAAACTTTCTTCCTGCCCTGCTCCCCAGAACCCCGCGGTTTCCAGCTGGTGAAGGTGTTGCATTCTTTCCCCTTCAGGAGCTGTCACACAGTGATGTGGGGCTTGGCCACACATTGAAAATCATGGGAGGAGTTTTCAAAGAGACCAAAAAGATACTTGGGAAGCTAAGACAGGAGGGTCACGGGTTCGAGAACAGCCTCAGCAACTTAGTAAGACTCTCGGCAACTTAGTGAGACCCTGTTTTAAATTTTAAGAAAGAAAGAGGAAAAAAAGTTCTGAGATTGTAGTTCAGAGGTAGTATGTCCTTGGGTTCAATCCCAAGTACCAAATATATAAGTATCATAAAAATATCTCTTTACTATATCTCTAGTAATACAACTCAAAACATTAATGGCTCATATTTGAACTTTTAATTTTTTAATTAAATTATTTTTATTTTAGCCAAAAAACTATTGGAAAATTTTGAATGCTATAGATAAGCAGATAAGTGATATGATGGCAGGAAGAGGTAGCTCGAAAAACAACGATTCAGCAATAAAGAAGAACAAAATAACATCATTTGTGAGAAAATGGAAGGATCTGGAGAACATTATGTTAAGTGAGATCAGTCAATCACAAAAAAAGAAGGGACATATGTTTTCATTAATATGTGCAACCTAGGGAGTAGTGGGGACACACAAGGGACTCTGGGTGATAATGGAGAACCCTCAGTGGAGCAAGGGAAGTGGTACAAGGGGAGGGGAAGGGCAAGAAAGAAGCGAATCAGTGGAATTACTATCATAAACAGTATGTACATGCGAAAATATACCAACATCATTCTCGGTACTTCATACAGGTAGGGGGAGGCGGGGGGGACACTAAGAGCTGTGTGCGTGTATGTTAACATCAAATAGATATTCATTGTGATGTAAGACTCCAATGCATCAATAAAAACACGTTAAAAAACTAAAAAAAGAAAAACAACGATTCAAGCAACCATTATTTAGATAATTTAACTGTATGTATGCAAAATATTGTCTAAGGAATTAATTAGAAATGCTTAATAAAAATATAAGAACTCATTAGTTCATAAATACATATTATATATTTGCAGATGGTTAACAAAGAAAACTGAGGGTTTATGCACATTCTTTTTTGTAAACACATTCATTTTATATTAAACAATTTTTTTAACCATCTATGATATCTAGCATTGTTCTGGGCCTAGGGTTCATCAGTAGATGACACACACTGTCCACCCAGGGAGCTCACATAGATTAGAAATGCTTGGTGAAATGTAATGAGACACTCACCTGACCCAGTCCAAGTGCTCATGCAATAATTGAAATGGAAAGTAGTAGTGCCTCTAGTACAAATACCAATCCAAGAAATCCAAGTTGAAAAGAAAATATGTAAAACTCAGGAGAAGGTTATATAAAAATTTGGAATGAAAATTTTCAAAAAAAGGGAGACTATACCATAAAAAATTATTTTGACTTTTAAATACTTAACCAAGATTGTGGACATAATATGTAATGCATACAAGTTCCCTGAAGCAAATGAAAATTAAAGCAAGATAATATGTGCTAAGTATTGGGGATGCTGGGAAAAGTGAATCCTATTAAGAATCGATTTCCTTTGAAAATGCTGTGAATTCTATCTACGCACTATCTTACAGCCCAATATATTTTGAAGAACTGTTGCAATGAGAAACAGATGAAGAGCAAGCATGTTCCCAGTTTCCCAGTTGAAAGATTTTACTACTTTTTAATTTTTTTAATTATAGAAAGATATATATGGCATCAAGATTAGTAATATTTATTGAATATTCACTGCATTCTAAGTATTATAATAACTGGTTTGTGCACATTATCTTTTCATCTTTGTGGTGCTGAGGCTTGAACCCAGGGGCATTCTACCTCTGAGCTGCACCTCCAGCCTATTTTATTTTTATTTTGAAACAAGGTCTCACTAGGTTGCTGAGAGTCTCACTACTTGCTGAGGCTGTCCTTGAATGTGTGATCCTCCTGTTTCAGCCTCCCAAGTACTGGGATTACAGGCATGCACCACTATGACCAGCTTCATTATCTTTTTATCTTGATATACCTGTGTAATAAGTTTTATTGTCTTCATTTTATAGATGAGAAAAGTCAAGATGAGAATAATTGTCTGCTCATGGTCACAAAGCTAACAAATAGGAAAGCAATGGTTCAGGCTCAGATTACTGTGACAAGATGCTCTGCCATGCTCCATATTCACCTGCTCCCCAGAGCCCATTTTGAATGCCGTCCATTCCTCTATTCATTCTTCTAATATTTAATTGAGCATCTACTATCTATTAAGGCAGATGCTTTTCATTTTATCCTATAGCTCATTTAACCCTAATGACAACAAGGACAAATACTTTTCATTTTTCCCACTTTGCAGATAAAAATTTGACTGGGAGAGGTTTTGATTTACTAAAGTCTTCTGGTAGGAAACACCATGACTATTTACTAACCAAACCTCATTACTTTTTCACCCCAAAATTGTTTTACTTTACAGTTCACCATTTATGTAAACCCTTTTCCTTATATCGTGTTTGTTTCCAAAGTTGGGTAATATTTAGGAAAACAGAGGAAGTAGCTTCTCTTGTTTTCCTCCTGAATTATGCCCTGGGTGACATTTAACAATATTATCATGTCTTCCTCTTTAGGTACTTGTCTTCCCCGTTTCTCTCCTGTGGCTTGGAAGGTAAACGCCATTTCTTACTTTCTCTGTATTCCCAGGGTCTGACACATTGCTGGGGACCTGAGTGCTGGATGGATTTTTCCTATTTAAAAATCATCAGAAAAGGTAGGTGAATAAATGTCTTTAGGACACTTGAATGAAGGGTCTTTGTCTATTTTGTATCTGTAGAAGACAGACACCTGGAATATAAATTAGTAATTCAAGCTATCATCCCAGAGAATAACAGAGGCTCAATGCAAAGAAACAGAGGCTGGAGTCCAGGCTGAGTTTTAAGAGAGTGGTCCCAGGAACCCAAAGATAAATGGACATCTTCAAGAGGCAGCTCGCTGTGGGATTTATAGGAAACATTCCCGAGGGAGTCACAGAGCGCTTGGCTCTCCTTTCCTCCCTGCAGGTATGAACACAGGGGAGCAGAATGACGGGGGTTATATGCAGTCTGAGCTTTACGCTCGAGCGTCTTTCTCTCTGGTGTGCTCATCCATTTTGTGTGCTATAAATGCAAGCTGGTGTCTCTGTTTGACAAGGAGAGAAGGTGAAAAGGATTGGTGAATGCCTTTTGATATTCTGACAAAATAAGTATGCCAGGAAGAAGCTTCCTGAGAGAGAGAAAGAGTAAAATGGGAATCAAGGGCTATTGCAATACAGGTGCAACATAAAAGAAAATAGAAAGTTCTAGAGCATGCATAATACAACTCTTATAGCTCATAATTCTGAACGTACTAAATATAAACAGCAACAGTACTCTGGAGAAAAACAACAACAAAAAAGGCAAAGTTACTCCTATTTTTGCCTATAAGCCCTCTGTGGGTAGGAACCATGACACATAGAACTTTCTGTCCCCAGGAGCTGGCTCAGCCTCACACAGTAGTGTCCTAGGCCATTTTTTTATAAAGGGCCTGAGCAACAGCAGATTTTAGTATCCAGGTAGGAACTGGGTGGAACCAATCCCCCTTGTACACCAGAGAACAAACTGTGTCAAAGATATCTACCACCACTAGTATTATTGAAAAGGGGAATAAACATAATACAAACAGGACATGGGAGTGGTGTTAGATATCTGAAATATGTACCTTTGATATACAAGGGAGATCGGTTCCATCCAGGACCCACAGGACTACCAAAATCTACTGATACTCAAGTCCTTTATATAAAATGACCTGGTATTGTACATAACTTATAAACATTCTCCCCTATATTTGAGTTGTCTCTAGCATACATATAATATTGAATACAATGTAAATAGTTGTTAACACTATATTGTTTAGGGAACAGTGAGGAGAAAACAAAAATCTGTACATATTCACTACAAATGGATTTTTTTCTCAAGTATTTCAAACCATGGTTGGTTAAATCCAGAGATACCAAACCTGTGAATACAGAGCCAGACTATAGTAGCTTCCCTGCTAGAAAATAAGGAAAGGTGTAAGTAGCAATTTGCTGTAATGTGGATGGAACTAGAAATCACTATGCTAAGTGAAATAAGCTAGGAACAGAAAGATAATATCATATGATCTCACCCTCATGGAATATAATATAGTTGATTCCACAGGAGTTGAGAGAGGAAAGGTGGTTACCAGAGTCTGGGGAGAGTAGGAGGGAGAGAGGAATGGGTATAGGATGATCTGGATATGCTAAGTTATGATAAAGAGTAAGAAGTTCTGGTGTGTTATAGCACAGTAGGATGACTGTAGATAACTATAATGCACTGTTTCAAAAAGCTAAAAAAAGGATTTTGAATGTTTTTATCATAAAAGAATGATAAATGTTTGAGGAATCAGATATATTCACCATGATTTAAACATTACACAATGTATAGCTGTATTGAAACATTACATGGGACCCCACAAATACATACATTTTTAAAATTTTAACATATTGTTAAAAATGCATTTAAATATAAAATAGGGATAATTAGTTTATATAAATATTTTTATGTTCATCCAGAGTGTGAGTTATATTCAGATAACCCCATTTTTCCCAAATGCATAATATTGGAGCCATCATCTGGCACATTGTGGTGAAGTGAATTGGGTAGACCCAGTGACCTTGTTACAGGACGCAGACAGACTAGGGTGTGCCTCACGGGTCTTACTAAATCTCTAGGCTTCTGGCAGAGAGAAACAAGAGACTCTAGCCATGGTGCCTTGAAATGAAGTGGCTCTACAATGAGTCCTAATAAGCAGGAACTAATGTGGCGATTGCTGGGTCTGTGTTGAGTGGTATAGAGGTAGCTCATCGGGAAGAAAAGCATGAAGTGAAATGGAGAGAACCTTTAAGATTCATCAAGTTGGAACTGAGGCTGTTCCCATAACAAACTTGAAGTGCATTTCTAATGGATGGTTAATACATCGTGTGTGTGTGTGTGTGTGTGTGTGTGTGTGTGTGTTTTATGGGGATTGAACCCATGGAAATTCTACCTCCAAGCTACATCCCCAGCCCTTTTTATATTTTTTGTTTTGAAAGAGGGTTTCTCTAGGTTGCTGAGAATCTTGCTACATCGCTGAGGCTGTTCTTGAACCTGCAATAGGATCCTCCTGTCTCAGCCTCCCAAGTACTGGCCATTTTTAACATAATGAACCCTTTTGAAGGGTTTTAACCCTCTCCCTGGAAAAAAAATGCATACAAGCAAAAGTTAACAGATCATTTCATGAAAATATTCAAGTCCTCTAAAATCCATCCGTGCGCTCATCGATCCACAGAAGTAAGGTTAAAAAGCCTTGTTCCAGTAGCTTTTACATCTTCAGTTAAAAGTTAAATGACTTGGAAGGAGAGAGATTTACATTTGGGGCCATATTTTTAATTTAAAGTTGTGATTAAATAAGGATGAGAATTTAATGATATCAAAATTATGAATTTTAACTTTTAAATCTAAAGAAGGATTTTAAAAGTTTTCACTGATACCAATTTCAATAACATGTAAGGGAAGAGGGAGGGAGAGGGTGGGATCAGAAGAGCGACACGCCAAGTGCTGTGTGCATGTGTGCTTCTATCACGCTGAACCTCATTATCATATCTAATCACAACCAATATAAGAATACTAAAATTTTTAAAAAGTTTTTTTAACATGGAGACAAAGTTTTTCTGAACTTTTGCATGATATGTTCGAGGCTTAAATAAACTAAATAACTAGAATATATTGCCTTTCAGCCAAGTGTGGTTGTAATCCCAGTACTTGGAAGGTTGAGATAGGAGAATTGCAGGTTCAAGGCCAGTCTCAGCAACATAGTGGGGCTCTCAGCAACCTAGTGAGACCCTGTTTCAAAACAAAAAATAAGAAAAGGGCTGGGGGTAAAGCTTGGGGGTAAAATGCCCCTGGGTTCTATCCCCAGTACCAAATATATATGTGTATATATATATATATACATATACACACATATATATATATATATTTATTTATCTACACCACATATATATATATATATATATATATATATATAATTTGGTATAGATAGATATTGCCTCTAAAGATTTAACTTAATAACTTAATTATATCAACAAATAAAATCACATCATCTCAAAATAAATCAGACAGAAAAAAATTGAAGATCACAGAAATATTTCCTCTAGGAATGACTGACAGTCTGGAATGAGTAACAGAGTGAAGAAATGGTGGAAATACTCACCTGATGAGCAATGAAAAGGAAACAAGAAGAGAATTAAATAAAAATGTGCTGATCAGACAGACAGACAGGCAGACAGACAGACAGAGACTGCTTGCCTGCTTCTCCCAGAGAGTTAAGTTTTCTATAAACATACTAATGAATGGAAAGAAAAGGGGACTCAGAAGCATCAAAATCAGCACTGAAGGCATAAATCAAAGCATGAAAAACTAAAATGTCCTCTCACCCTTGGCAAGTTTTAGATTCCCTTGAAATATGAGCCTCAAGTCCATTGACACTAATGGGAGTTCTATGGGCCTCTGGAGAAAGGGCATCACCCAGTTGTGAGAGTCGCATAACTAAGCATCATGAATCATCCTGGAAATGTTCCTAGGAGCCAGATCCACACCCCCAAATCCTGCAAACTTCCAAGGAGTGAATGAATCCCCACTGTCAGGAAGAATGAGGGAACCATGGAAAACATTTGCATGGTACTATTTCAGACTGTAAACTTCCGACATGCAAGGAGAGTCCAGGTAGTTTGTCCCTACTGTGAATACATTTTCTAACAATATCAAAGAAGGCAGACATTTTAACCTATGTCCAGAGAACACAGTCTGAGGGGTAGGAAAAAAGAAATCCCCTTCGGCCTCTTCAACACACCAACAAATGGACAAAACTGAACTATAGTCAACAAAAGCAGCTTTAAACCATTCCAGCAGCAAAAACGATTTTCAGAAATTCTAAATATGATTCTTCACTATCAGGATACACTAAGTCCCATGTAGTTTCATGTTTTGGTTTTAGCATGGTTGGTTTCTTTCACAGAATCCTCGGCGCACAAATGGGGTCAAAGCTGTCATTGTGTAGGAGAAGCCATATATACGATTTCAAACCCACTGGAGAGATCCCTGGTTTGAATAGTGACCTACTTATCTGACTCTTGGTGTTTAAATGTCAAAATTATATTCCAGTATTTTTATAAGGAATAGATACTTTGCTTCATCTTAAAATGTAAACATCTCTCCAAGAGGTATTTCCTCTTTTATCAGTCATTTGCATCTTACTGGAGTTTATGTGTAATATCCTTTCCTGAAATTCTCACTTCATTGATCTGACTAGTTAAATGCTATGACAGGAGAAAGAAAGGTGAAGAGAAACTGTACAAAATTTGCTTATCATGACATTGTATAAAGAGCAATGATTCCTTTCAAAAACACAAAATCCAAGACAGTCAAAGTGACATTGACAACATGAATGGCCCTGCAATTATTAAATAAACTAAATTTTAAATGTAAAATCTAAAAAAAAAAGCCAGGTGTGGTGGCATATACCTGTAATTCCAGTACTTGGGAGGCTGAGACAGGAGAATCCTGGGTTGGAGGACAGCCTCAGTATTCACTTCCTATCTCATTTTGTGGCGCTAATATTAGATTGATACTAAAACATTAAGAAAGGAAAACAGGAATAACGAAAAAGAAAGCTACAGATTAATGTCTCTCATGAATTTATATTAAAAAATTTTCAACTAAGTATAAGCAAATCAAATCCAGTAACACATGAAAAGAATTATACACAAAGATCAGGCGGGATTTATTCTAGGCATGCAAGGCTGATCCAACATTCAAAAATCAATTAATGTAATCTACTATATCAGTAAGCTAAAAGGAAAAACCATATAATCATACTAATTGATGCAGAAAAAGCATTTGACAAAATCCAAAAGTGATTCATGTTTAAAAAAAAAACTCAGAAAAGTAAGAATAGAAGGAAACTTCTTCACATGAGAACAAAAGAATATACAAACCCCCTGCAATTAATATCATGCTTAACAGTGAAAGATCGAATGCTTTCCCCCTAATGTTAGGAAGAAAACAAGCATGACTGCTCTTACCACCCCTGTTCAACAAATATTGGAAGTTCTAGACATCAAAATGAAGGGTAGAGGGGAAGGATTCAGTTTGGAAAGGAAGAAACAAAACTCTCACTATTTGCAGATGATACAATTGTCTATGTAGAAAATCCCAAGGAATATACAAAACAGTGCATAGAACAAGTAAGTGAGTTTAGCAAAGGTATAAGATGGTCAACATAAAATGATAAATAGCATTTCTATAAACTAATGAAGGGCATTTGGAAACTGAAATTAAAAACAATCTCATTTACAATTGCTCTAAAATAAAATATTTCAGTATAAAGGTAACAAAGCATACACAAAATATGAACTTCAATAATTATAAAATGCTGATGAAAGAAATCAAAGACCTAGATAAATGGAAACTCATACAATGTTCATGAAGTAAGAGATTTAATGTAGTAAAGATATTAATTTTTAAATTGATCTATAGATTGAAAGAAATTTCTATCAAATTCCAGGTTTTATTTTGTAGATGTTGACAAATTCTAAAATTTATATATAAAAGCACTGAAGCTACAATAGATCAATTTTGAAACAGGAGAATAAATAGTATATACAACTCTACTTAAGAGAGCTTACTGTGTTGCTACACCAATCAATACCTAGCATAGCATAGACATACTGATCAAGGCATCAGAATAGTGAACTCAGAAATAGACCACACAAATATGCTCAAATGACTTTTGTCAGTGGGCCAAAAGCAACTCAATGTAGAAGAGTAGACTTTCAACAAATGATGTTGGAACAATTCTATACCCATAGGCAAAAACAAAAGCAAAACCAAATAAACCTTGAACTAAAACCTCATGCCTTAAACAAATATTAACTCAAAATAGGTCAAAATAGATGAGTTATGTATCACATTTAGTATGTGTTTTATTGAGTTAATTTTTGTATAACATGTGAGGTTCAGTTTTAAATTCTTTTTTTTTTAATATCCATCTCTAGCTGGTTGTGGTGTCACAGGGCTGTAATCCCAGTACTTGGGAGATTGAGAAAGGAGGATCTCAGGTTCAAGGCCAACCTTAACAATTTAGGGAGACCCTGTTTCTAAATAAATAAATAGAAAGGGCTGGGGGTGTAGCTCAGAGGTAGAATGTTCCTGGGTTCAATCCCCAGTAGCAAACAATGGAAAAAAAAAAACCTCTCTATCTTTTATTAATGAGAAAACTGAGGACTAAAGACATTAAGAAACTTGTTCAAGGGTGAAGAGTTGGTTTTAGGCAGACACAGAAGTAGGTCCAGATCTTCTTACTGCCAGATGTGAGATGATGCCACAAAAAAAAAAAAAAGAAATGAAAAAGTATATATAGAGAGGGCTGGGAGGTAGCTCGGGGTAGATCTGGGGGTGGGTAGCTCAGTGGTAGAGTACACGCCTCACATGTGTGGGGCCCTGGGTTTGATCTCCAGGACTGCAAATGAGAGAGAAAGAGAAAGGAGACAGAGGAGACAGAGTGGGGGGGAATATGAGTGAATATATCTTCCAACTTTGTTATTCTTTTTCTTCATAAACTCTCTCATGAAACAACAGGATTTCTAATTCCACTGAGAGCCACAGTAGGAGTCCTCTCTGTAACTTCATTTAACCTTTCTGACCAAGAAAGGTTTCCCACCTCTGTGTGATACCCAGCAGGGCATCTTCCAAAGTGTTTCTTACTGACTTTTGCTCAGCAAGAGCATCATCCTTAAAAGGGAACATGTACAAAGCATTCTATTATTAATGAAGATTTAATGTATAAGACCATATGAAGAGTGTTACAAACCACGAAAGTGTTGATTTCCTTTCTAAGCGTTAAGAAATACTGTGTCATTAAACATATGTGACAGTCCAGTTTGAAAAATGTAAGAAATTAAAGTGGCACTTCTTGAGAGAGATTTTTTTCTGGAAAGGTCAGCTATAAAAAAGGGTGGGGGAAGATTTCTTATTCCCCAGATCACTAAAATAACATCATTTACTGGCCCTGATGTCCATGTGTGAAGTTTTATGAGGTTCACCACCTAGCATAACAAATGTAGTTAAAAGGCAATAAACAGAAGTGAATCAGTACAATGACAAAGGTAGTAATAACACAGACAACTGCATTTTCCCTTTTCCAAATACATATTTTACTTTGTTTTTAAGTCAGTCACTTAAGGATGGGTGGTAAAATGATTTTTAAAAGCGTAATTCATTGGATATATATATATATATGTGTGTGTGTGTGTGTGTGTGTGTGTGTGTGTGTGTTTGTGTGTGTATGTATGTATGTATATATATATATGTATGTATGTGTATAAAGAGATATCTTTAAGACATAATTTTTTCAGAAAACAAATAATCTACTATTCCCATAAAATTTGCCATGTCTTTGATGAATGTTTTTCATTGTATATACCTAATTGCTCTCCTCATGTATCTACTTTTTCTTTTTTGTAGCACTATAGATTTATGATGGGTATTCCACATCTGAGTTATACCCTCAGCTCTATTTTATTATTTTATTTTGAAATAGGGTCTCACTAAGTTACTGCATGCTGGGCTCTAACTTGTGATACTCATACCTCAGTATCCAAAGAACTTGGATTACAGGTGTGTGCCATTGCCCATAGCTTCATATATCTACTTTTAAAAATAAATATAATGCTAGGAGTGGTAGCACATGCCTGTATTCCCAGTGCTTGGGAGGCTGAGACAAGAGGATCTCAGGTTCAAGGCCAGCATCAGCAAGTTAGTGAGACCCTGTTTCAAAATATAAAATAAAATAGGACTGAAGGTGTGGTTCGGAGGTAGAATACCCCTGAGTCTAATCCAAAAATAAAAAAGGAGAAAAAGAGGAGGAGGAAGAGGAGGAAAAGGAGGAGGAGGAGGAGGAGGAGGAGGAGGAGGAGGAAAAAGAATGTAATGAAATCCTTTTTGAAATTTGAAAGGCCATTTATTTTTACTTACTAATGTTGCAAATGGCTTGGGAATCAATTGAAGAGATAGCTAGGAAAATGTTTTCATTTTAATATAATGGGTAGAGCCGGGCGTGGTGGCGCACGCTTGTAATCCCAGTACTTTGGGAGGCGGAGACCAGAGGATCAGGGTTCGCGGCCAGCCTCAGCTCTCTGGTTCTCTCTCTCTCCCTGTTTCTCTGTCTCTATCTCTCTCTCCTTAGTGAGGCCCTCTGCAACTTCGTGAGACATGGTTTCAAAATAAAGTATAAAAAATAGGGCCGGGGGCGTAGAGCGGAGGTAGAACGCCCCTGCGTTCAATCCCCGGTACCGGAAAAAAAAAAAAAGCCTAATATAATGGGTAGATATTTGCAGATGAAAGAATTTGATAATGGATTTACAGGAAGGGCCTGGGAGCTTCTTTGCACACATAACAGATCACGTCCTCACTAGCAGATATCTTTTATAGAACAGACAACACCATAGAGTACGTGTTTCTGTGTCTTCAGGTCATCACATTTGAATTTGAAGGGATCGCTGCGGTGACCTCAGCAGTCTCAAGCATGCTTGACTTCTAGAATCCCTTTACAAGGTCCTAAGACCTGCAAGCAGTCCATCCAAATGATTCAGTGTTCTGCTCTCTCTCCGTTTCCTTCCTATTCATTCCTGGCCTTTTCCCTGGCTCTAGTTTGTGCCCAAAGATGAAAGAATTATTGGTCTTCTAAGAGATGCCAATAGCTATTTCTGCATTTTACCTTCTGGAGGTAGCACTTTTGGTAGAGAAGATATACTTTCAGGGTCATTTTGGTCCCAGACTTTGTATGGAGAGATCAAAATAAGTTAGAAACACTGAGGAAATCTTTTCCATGGTAAAGATGGAGGATGAATTTCTGCAGAATTTTTTTTAAAGGTACATGAAGGATTTTGAAATTTCTTGGGTGACCCATGGACTAGGAAGGGAAAGCAAAAGAGAAAGAATGTGTACCTAGTCACAAAAAGGACTTTGAAAAATGCTGGAAGCTTAGAGCCATAAGAGAGAGAGAGCCAGGAAGACATCTCCACTTTTGATAGAGTTTGGCCAGGAGGCCTTAGGAGCAAAGATATGGACGGCTGAGTTCTGAGTTTTTCTTTTTTGTTAATTTTCTTTTGAGTGCCTCAAATCTTTCCTGAAACTCTCAAATTCAACCCCAGTATCAATAGGGCAAAGGAGAATGAAAGGTGAGTCTTTGCAGATGGGGCAAACATAAAAGAGAAAGTAATGCACTGCTAGACACAGTGAGGGACAGCAGGAGGAGATGAAAGGAGATGTCTGGGTGGCAGTCTGCAGGGAGAAGTGACAAGAGACACCCAGTTTGCACTAAGTGATCTCTAAGAATACTTAAAAATTCTTACAGGAGGCCAAGCATCATGGCTCACGCCTGTAATCCCAGTACTTGGAAGGCTGAGAAAGGAGGATTGCAGGTTCAAGACCAGCCTGAGCAATGTAGACTCACAAACCTAGTGAGACCCTGTTTCAAAACAAAAAATATAAAGGGATGGTGGTGTAGGGGGTGTAGATGGGAGGTAGAATGCCCCTGAGTTCAATTCCCAGCACCAAACACACACACACACACACACACACACACACACACACACACACACATTCTTACAGGAGGCCATGGAATTTCTTCACTGCTAAGGACTAGGGATGTGTTATTTTATTTGAGGATTTTAAAAGAAAAAGTAATCCAGAAGACAGGAAAATGTGATGACACTTAGTGTTTTCAAATTCTGGATTTCCAGTGTTAAACTGGAAAAGTTCAGGTCTTCAGCATCATTTTAACAATGCCACACAGACAAATGAGTACAGAAAAAAAAAAGGAGGTGAAATAAAAGCTTCAGATCCCTTTGTCTGGAAGTTCTGGTCTCTATTTTTATAGAATGATCTTTCTTTTCCTCCTGGCCGGATTCTTTCCCCCAAGGTACTAAGAGTGCCTCATAGAAAGAGCAGAGACTCCCCAGCAGGTGACCGTATAGCACGGAATTTTCTTTGGCAGAAGGAGCAGGGGCTTCTTTGAAGTTAAATAGACTTCATAGTCAGCAATTTCAGAATTATATTAGAAGATAATTTCTTGCTGACTTAACAAATCACTGTACAATATAAATCAGATGCCTTCTCTGGGATTAAAGCAGCTCTGGCTGCTCTAAATATAAAAAGAGAACATGACCTTTCAACACTGACCAAGACAATGGATGAACAGCACTGTGTAGCATCTGCAGTTTGCAGAACAAGGAGTTGGCACGGCTCTGCTGCATGCCATGAATCTCAAGAAACGAAAGGGTCTCCCTTCGGTTGTTTCTGTGGCTATCAAAGTAAACAGGTCAGGTGAATTATTGATGGCGTTTGGATCAGTGACGTGCCACTGGAATGACAAATGATAAGCGCAGCACCGCTGGCATGCTCCTCCCTCCCCACGCACGCCTCAATAATTCTTGCCCCTTTGCCTTACTTACGGTATTCTCCATCTCAAAGGCTTTTCCCCTACAATGACCACACACATTTTCCCAACATCCATTAATTTTATCTTGTCTTATAACATCTGTCTGTAGGGTTAGCTATCCCAGGAAGCCATCCCCAAATAATCAAACACACAATAATTCTCTACCTTCTTAGCACTAGCTTCTAGAACTTCTATAGCATTCCAATGGACCTAAAACCTATAAAGTTCCCAATATAGTTTCTGAAGTGTACTAGATACCTCTCCCTGACCCCCAACCCCAAATATCATTGAGTCAAAGACCAATGCCTTGATAAATGTGTTAATTCCTTCTTTACCTCATTTCTTTTCTGGACTTTGGAATGGGCTACCATACCCATGTATGGTGACTGATTAAGAATCATGTCTTGGCAGGACATGGTGGTGCATGCCTATAATCCCAGTACTTAGGAGGCTGAGACAGGAGGATGGCAGGTTTAAAGCCAGCACATGGTAACTTACGGAGACCCTGTTTCAAAATAAAATAAAATTGGGTTGGGGGTATAGCTCAGAGGTAGAAAACTCCTGGGTTCTATCCCCAGTTACACACACACACACACCATGGTGTACATCTTCCTTTTCTTGTAACCTACCACAGTGCCATGCACACAATAAGTACATCCACTATGGCTTCCATTCCACTGTGCCACTGATTTCAAAGAAATGTTGGACTAACGTTGCCATAAATCATTATCATAAAAATGTGCTTTTCTCAGTCTGACTCCATGCCACTGAGAGGATGGAATGACTGTGGAGGGATATGAAAATGAGCATTCACCTGTGGACTGTGCCATGAGCAACAGAGTTCTACGACAAACATAGACTGTGTCTCAAGTGTGTATTCCAAGTTCAGGCATAGTTCATTGACATTTCTTTATCTTTAAGTTTTCATCCTTGGCCTCTTGGGTATAATTTCAGAAGTCATATATATATATACATATATATATGTATATATGTGTGTATATATATGGCTTATGATATATATTAAGTAAATATATAATTAAATAAATGTATAATATATACTAAATAAATTATTATTTATATTAAAAGTTCCAGAATTACAGATCTATGGCAATGCTAGACTTGCTCTGTCTTGAGAAGGCCTGTTTAAGACTCTCTTAGGGATTCTAGGGTCCCCAGTGTATCCCTTTAGTTAAATGTCAAGATTCATTAGCGTGAATGGGTGTCAGAAATTCTACCATGCACGGGTTTCTACCAGTAAGCCGAATGGTGAGTCCTTTAAAATTTGTGGCTACCAAAAACACATGGGAGGTAGGAATTTCTGTTTAATAGTATTTTATCCCCATCCTGCACCCCAAATTTGAACTAAATATTTTATGGAATGGTTTAGAGAATAGTATTAACAGACTTTAAGACACTACTGTAGTATACTTTATGGAGTAATGACACCTTTGTGCCAACTTTAAGAAACTAATTTTAAGCTGGGTGTGGTGTCGCATACCTATAATCCCAGTACCTGACAGGCTGAGACAGGAGGAGCACAAGTTTAAGACCAGCCTCAACAACTTAGCAGAACTCTCAGCAACCTGGCAAGACTCTGTTTCAAAACAAAAAAATTAAAAGGTCTGGGGGCTTGCCTTGGAGGTAGAATGCCCCTGGGTTCAATCTCCAATACTACATACACAAAAATGAAAGAAAACTAATTTTAGTTATAAATAGCCATACATGCACATGGGCTTAATAAAGCAAATCAAAGGAAACAGTTCAAATAATGCTATGTACATATATGAACTTATCGATATTAGTCTAGTAATATACATGGGGGAGGAGCAGGAGCAGCATGGACTCTGGAGGGAAACACAGCAAGTGCTGTGTGCATGTGTTTCTATCAGTCTGAATCTTATTCTCATGTAAAGCTACAGTATACCAATAAAAGTATATTAAAACATGTAATGTTAAGTATATAATTGATTTTCCAGAGATTTACATCATTTATACCAAAAGAGAAAGCAAAAAAGCAATATACCCAAATACTATAAAATTTGTTGTTATTGCACCAGAATTTTTTGGATGATAAAACCTGCATACACCAGAGTTGCATTAAGAAAAGAAAACAGAGTGACTTATCAGCTACAGAACTATTATAAAGTCAGATAGCCTCCAGTGTAAATATCAGATGAGGAGGCTCCTTGATATAATTGTTTTCAGCTTGTTTCAGCCTTTGGCACCCGTTGACAAAAACCATTCTTCCCAATAAGTGGCTCCTCAAGCGTATATCTCTCTGTTCTCAGATATGTGCATTTGCCTCTCTGATTGTGGGTCCTCAGCAATGCTGCCCCTCCAAGAACACACGTACCAAAGTTCAGTTCACAGGATTTGATGCTTTGGTATTTGGTGTAATATTTCAAACCTATTCCCTGCTGCCTTCTGCAGATTTTGGTCTAGAGAGGAACATTTGCTGATACACAAATAATGACACTGCACAACTGCTTTTCTGGAGAATATAACCCATAACAGAATTTTCTAAATTCATATTTTTAGTTGTTTTCTACAAACACATACAGATTCACTTTATTGCACTCTATTAACTACCCCCTACCATGCCTTCTGGCACTTAAAAACCTGCTTAGCAAAAGAGAAATTGCATCCATACATGCAAACTCTCAGCATACTGGGAAGTTTACAAATATAACACTTAGGATTTTTTAAGTACACCTTTTAAAACAACCAAAATGTGGTGAAACAGTCTTTGAAATGCAACATGGCAGATGGGTTGAAAACTTTACTAGCGTGATGGATGGGTCCTTTATTTATTCCTCTGTGAATGGCTGCTGATCATAATCACTTTTATAGCTCCACTGCAACAAAAAGGATTATTTCTTTTGTCCTGGAATGTCAGGATGAGCATATTTGTTCAGAGGATGAAGGGGACCAAATTAGACCCAGCTACTGGGGTACAATAAATTCACAGCAATCACAAACCAATGTTCTGTAATTCTTAAGACACTATCAACTTTAAATGTTCTGATCCTCTCATAGTTAGCTCGCTTATCCTTTTGTCCTTATTGAATTAACTGCCTTTTCTTTTACATTGTCTCCTAAGGGGACCTCATTTTAAATCCTTTCAGTTTAATTCCATTAATTGGCATATTGTCTGGTCTCATGTTCTCCTCCTGGGTCTTGAACTTATGTTCCCCTCGGTTTTTAAACTCCTTAGCTATATTTTGCAGCTTTGAATGACAACTTGCTCCATCTGTAGACAAAGCATGTGCATTCTTATCTTGCACTTCCAGGCTAATGTTTAACAATGAACTCACAATCCTGCCAGTTTATCAACCCATTAAGCAAACCCGAGTATAGAGTTCCTTGATTTTAAAGCCATCATACTGAAATCCAGGGAAATTGGCTCACTAATTTGAGCATAATTTAAGAGCTAACAATTCTAAATTATAGTAAATGGACCCAAAGTAGATATATTTGTCTCTGCAGGTCCTCTTGCCTAGAACTAAGGCAGATGTGGGCCATACTATCCTGGGCTTATATTTAATCTTCATTGGTTATTAGCTAGGTAAACTTGGGAAGGTTATATACATATCTAATCCTCAAAATTCTCTTCTCTAAAATGGAATAATAAAAATTCATTCACAACCATAAAGTTGTAATGAAGAATTAATGGGATCATCCTTATATTCTATAAGGATGTGCTTAATATCTGGCACACGGCAAACAATCAATGTTAGCTCCCATTATCATCACTATTCAAGTACCATCACATCTATTAGTAGGATGTTTACATTCTCCCCACAAATCACATCTAAGCACCACTGTATCCAAACCCTAAAACTACAGATAGAGACTGTCATGTTGGGAAGTAGGCTTTATTACAACTCATCACTTATTTTATCATTTTTTTCAGTCAGCATTCTCACGGCTGTTATCCCAAACATCTGACCACCACAACTTAGAGAAAGAGCATTTGATTGCTTACTGTTCTGGAGATTTCAGAGGTTCAGTCCATGTTAGGTCTGGTGAAGTCTGCAGAGGTCAGAGCATTGCAGCGGGAGAAGAGAGAGTGCAGGCAGAAGCTCTGCTCTCACATCATGGAGGCCTGAAGCAAGAGAGTAAGCAAGGGGAAGAGGAACCATACATAATCCCCAAGGCCACCCACCCAGAGGCCCCTCCTCAGCAAGCAAGACATGACTCCAACATGGCTGCCTTGTCTCTGTGAGGCAAGGGAAGGGGGGCCATTCTAAATCCAGACCATAACACCATTCCAATTAATCATCGCTTTAATTAAACTGCAAGTCTTTTAAATAGAGAGATCATACCTGGCATCAGCACAGTGCCTTCCTCTCACAATACAGGTAGCACAGCCATCTCTTATCAACAATAAGAATATGAAAAATCAGATTTTGTTTCCAAGCTGTTTTTAGGAGGAGGTAAAAAGTAGAAGCAGATGGCAGGTTGTAACAAGGAAATGAAAGCAGGGTTATGGGACTAATTAGAGGGAAAAGTTTAGGGAAGGAAGAGACAAGATGACTTTATCTTTAGGCCACTCTTGAGTATCCATAGATCATAAAAGGGATAATTAAGTGATCAACACAGATCATAATATCCATTTTCACAAAATTCCACTTAATAATTTAAAGAATCCCATTGCATTCAATTAGGAAATACTTTCAAAAAGGGTTTGGAATATCATTTAATACATAATTTAGATAACAACCCATAAAAGAGATGGATGTCCAGCCCAGAGAAAATTGTTAAGCACATCACTGACAACACATTCAAACAGAATGCAAAGCTGCATTTCATCACTTGGACTATAAATATGGTTCAAAAAGACAGTATCCTTAAGGAGTTTAAGTTCTAAAGAGATTGAAATTCTCAGTGAGGACACCAAGCCCACCCCAAATCCTAGGGAATCTCCAGTGGTGACATAGGACAAAACTGGATGAATAGAACTGTTAAAACATCCAAGTGAGCTAAGCGTGGTGGTGCATGCACGTAATCCCAGTACTTGGGAGGCTGAGAGAGGAAGATCGCAGGTTTGAGGCCAGCCTCAGCAACTCAGTGAGACTCCAACAACTTGATAAGACCTTGTTTCAAAATAAAAAGTAAAATAGGGCTGGGGTGTAGCTCAGAAGTAGAATGCCCTTGTATTCAATCCTCAGTATCACAAACAAACAAAAAGCTACCCAAGTGTTCTCTAAATTTGAAAATTTAGAGGTGAGTTTAGTTCAGTCTCTCGGGTTTATCTTATTTCACCTCCATTTCTGCTCATTTACACAGTGTAGCAGCATAGAGACAATCTCCACCAAAAAAACAAACTCGAAGCTTTCATATCACCCACTTAGATAATAACATATTTCTGATACAAGTACAGCTTCTTGGAGGGAACTGGATCCTGGCCCTTGAAATGAGATTGGATAGTCATCTTCTTACAACTTGGAATGGATGGCAAAAAATAAATAAATAAATATATAAACAAATAAAACTTAATATATCAACATGTTTAGGAAGAAAAATAGTGATTTCATAGTGTTGTTTTGCAAAGACAAATGACAGAACTAATGAAATCAGAAAGTTGGAGGCATTCGTCAGGTAGGCGAGTGATCTTGATTTTATCCATGGCCATGCTCAAACCTATAGGGCCATCTTACTGCTAAAAATGTGGGGACCAAATAAATAATAATGACCACAAGAAAACCCACTATCATGATTTAGAAAGCAACCCAAAATACAGACTTCAGAAATGTCAGACCAGAATTGTTACTGTTGTGAATGAAAGAAAAGGGAATAGAAAGTAGAACTGTAAGGATCAAAAAATAAATTATTGGCTGGGTGTGATGGCGCACACCTGTAATCTCAGTACTGGGGAGGCTGAGACCAGAGGATCACAGGTTTGAGACTAGCCTCAGCAAGTTAGTGAGGTCCTCAGCAAGTTAGTGAGACCCTGTTTCAAAACTAAAAATAAAATAGAGTTGGGGGTGTAGCCAGGAGGTAGAATGGCCGTGGGTTCAATCCCAAATACAAAAAAAAAAAAAAAACCCAAAACAAACTATAAAACCATGGAAGTAAAAACACTAAGATTCTATTTAGCTTCATGTAACAGAAATGCAAATAGTATCTTAACTGAGTAAGAAGGGATTATTTCTCACATGACAAGATAGCTAAGAGCAGAACGTCTAGCTATGAGTGAGCATGGTGGCTCCACAAGGCTATATGGATCAAGACTCCTGCCCTTTCCCTACCTCTCCACCCTGAGTAAGTAGCATTCATCTTCATGTTTGCAAGATGTCTGCTGCATCCCCTGTCTGTCCCTCCAGCTAAGTAGAGTGGAGGGGCAAATCAAAGGACCAAAGGACCAAACTCTGCATCCTATACTCATCCTTTGCCCCCTTCCACTATCATCTCCTAAACTTCTATTGATGTTCTTGCTTCTTGTCTCTCTCCTCCTCATCTTAGAAAGTAAAGTGTATGGAGGCAGAGGAGTTTTTCTCTTTCGTTCATGATGTTTAGGTAATACTGGGTATACTCTTTAGTGCTTAACAACTATTTTTGTATGAATAAAAGAATGGATCAATTACAGTGACTAGGGATGTAGTAATTAGCTCACATAAAGCCAACCAAAATGAGGCACTTTGAGATGTGGAGGAGCCTTGGTTGATAAGTACTGCCTCGGGTCTAAGTGATGTTGGCTTTTTCCAGGAGGTGGACATTGTCCATCGGGATGCTCAAGGGGCTGCCCTCATTTAGATGGCATATTAAACACATGAAAATATGTGCCTTTAAATATTAACTTGGAAAATTATTTTCAGACATGAGACTTAAGAGAAATCACATGGAGTAGGTGCTTCTAAGGAGCATTTCTGATCACAAAATCTTAAAAAGCAATTGTGCATTTGTTTAGAAAACTCTTCTGAACTTGACCTTGCTGAAAAGGGCACATTTTAGACCATCTGATAAATAAATGTACCTGCATTTAACCTTTTTCTCTGCAAGAAAGAAAAAAAGGAAACATTAATAGGAGAGGTTTCAAAGCATAAATTCAGTGCCTGAGTGAATTGGCTGAGGTTTTATGATCAACAGTAAAAGCTGTCATCTGGTTTGTCAATTATACACAAACTAAAAGGTCTTCAAGGAGGTCTCCACACAGAGGACTTTAATGACTCACACAAAGTCTACATCAGAATATGTGTCAAGGAAAAGCTAATTAATAAGAGCCTGGTAAGGAAAGACTGACATTAATGTAAATTAATGACATTATGGAGGATAGCAACAATTTGCAATTGACGATTTACATAATCAGTCATTATAGTTCCCTGTTGTCTCTCAGGGTCAATAATGTGCAGTTTTAAGACATGCTAATACATATTTACTCATTAAACTACAATGCCTTCTAGGAGAGAGTCTTGGTCTCTGGTTGAATTAATTCATATTTAAATTATAATAGTAGATAATTGCTTCACAGATTGGAAGAAAAATGCATAAACTCAAAGATGTAGATTAAATATAGGTCATTTATAAAAGTCTTTGTGTTTCTGATTTATGTGGTAAAGACAGGTTATGATCTACCAAAACGTCATCATAATTAGAGGCTCAATTGAGGCAGGGTTTGAAATCTGTATTTGTTTCAGATTGCCTGAAAAGACTGGGAAAGGGTAGCTTTGGTGAGCATAGAGGAACAGGGGGTGGGAGGTGGGAAGGACGAAATGGATTTGTTATCTTTTATTTGGTCATAAAAGCACAGCAGAGTCTCAAAGCAAAATACCAAGAGTGATGAGAACAAATTATTCCAAGTCCTAGGTATACTCTAAGACCCTTAAGAGTGAAAAATAACTAAGCGATAATTACATTTGACACTTTGAAGTAAGTAGTCTATTTTTTGCTTCTAAATTACCATAATATATCACAAAAATGAATGCAAAATGAATCTCTCTACTTTGATGTGGCCAATCACATTGACCTACTATTTATATAAATTTAATATACCCTAAACAAAGTACTACCCAGAGAGACTTATCCCTACTTATTCTAAGAGCAAATTTCCTGTGTGCTATACAGTATGTTTTCCTAAATGTCTAGGGGCTATTCTGATGGCAACGTCTTTACAGTCCAACCTGGAACATGAAAGACACATGGGTAACAGGGACGGCAGCCATCATTAAAATCACCTATACAGACATTAAAGCTAAATGCTGCTTCTTACTGCTGGTGATAGGGGCTGATCCAAGGAAAACAGGGTAGACACTTCTCTTAGAAGCTAAACAAAATGTTTTCAGATTCCCAGATGGCTGTATCCTTTTGGATGAATGACCTTTCTTGCTTTGCTGAGGTTGCTTGGGCCAATGTGAGGGAATTTATCATATCATGATTGAAATGCCTTTTGAACAGGCTGCAGGGCAAGCTGTCACAGTATTTGGCTGCACCAAAACTTCATTTAGGGATCAGCATTAATCTCTCATTTGCATGGACACTGACTTCTCTCCTCAAATGACATTAATAGTCATTATAAATCTACTTTTTACTTGCTAGCCCTATTCCAAGATACAATACTATTGGAAAGCATTATATAAGAATTGCTTTGGTCAGCCAGTCTATGCATATGGTCAGCATTATTTTATGTCCCCGACAGTCAGGATTTCATACCTCAAAGGTAGAACACAGAACATACAAAACAATAATATCTTTTTGCACAAGTTAAGAAAGCCTGATTGCCCATTGTGGTGGGGCACATTTGTAATCCCAGTACTTGGGAAGCTGAGACAGGATGATCACAGGTTTGAAGCCAGCCTCAGCAACTTACGAGACCCTGTTACCCAATAAAATATAAAATATGGTTGGGGTGTAGCTTGGAGGTAGAATGCCTTTGGGTTCAATCTCCAGCACCAAAACAAAACAAAACAAAACAAAACAAAACAAAACAAGCCTGATACATAAACATTAAGATGTGTCATCTCAACTGACTGATTGGAAATGATATTGTGATATGTTCTCATGTTGTCTGAAAACTTGAACGTCTAACCCAGAGATTTTTGGGGGGACTGAGAAAATTGGGTAAAATTTATAATAATGAATGACTCCTAGAAAAAAAATTGTATGTGTGATCATTAGATAATTTAAATTAGTAAATTCTGTAAATTTGAAGGCTGTGCTGCCGATGAAATGGTGGTATTCTGTATTAATTAGCAATTCTAAATTGCAATGGAACACCAGTTTAAGACAATGCTTTCTTAAGAGAAATGTAGAGAAGGGGAAAAAACAAGGTAATTATTGGCCAAATCCCTACAGAATCATTAAAAATGAAACTTCACATGAAAATCAGCTGGATGTGGGTATAGAATGACTTCCCACAGTGGACAACCTCCTTCACCTTTGCCATTCTTCCATTGGGTGGATCTTGTCTCAAACCACTCCCCACCTTTTTTTTTAATAACACAAGGGAGTAATTGCTATGCAAATATCACTTTCTTTTCTAGAAAGGAAAGTTTTATAACGACGAGCTTTGGGAATATTGCAGATTTGGATCTCAGTAAAAGAAAATCTCTAGGTTTTCACAATTTTGCCCAGAAGGTGGGTCAGAAGCCACAAGTCATATCTGGTTATTTTTCTTTGGCTAAGTCACATATACTTTACATTAGAAAATAATTAGATAATCATTAACCGATGCTTTTTCTCCTAAACACCTGTAACTAGAAATGAGAAACTACTTGAATATAGAATCTTTGTGATGTACTAATTGATGCCATTAGTTCAGCTGAACTAATCTTCGAGAATGGGTTGAGAATGGTCACTGTGAAAAGAACAACAAACCAGAAATGAAGATTCCTAAAATCTAATCTTAATATCTTAATTCTGCCTATTTATATATGTAGAAACTCTATGCATATAAATCCCTATTAATCTCTAGTTTCTTCATTCATAGAATTAAAATCCTTTCAAGATCCCATAATAAAAATGCCTGACATGAAGCACCTACTTCCTACCTCCTCTACCTGCCACTAAATAATGATAGGGCTGAGATTAGGACTCAGGTGTTCTTGACTTTAAAACCCAAGTTCTAGGCTCTTTTCCTTCTGGAAAGATCACTGCTCTATTTTTACAAAGTAACAAATGGGAATTTAGTGTACTGGTATATTCGAATTTTAAGAAAGACAGAAATATGAATCTCAACAATTTGAAGCTGTTAACTTGATGAATGATGTATAATGATAGAATATGAATTGTACAGCACCTGTTCACAATTTCCTGAATAATTGGACAGCTCGTTCATTATCTTGGTCCTTTCAGCACCTTTTGAGTATTCTAAAGGCGCAGTGCTTCTGGGACCAAACATGTTGAAATTAACAGACTCCTAAATCATTTAACATGGCTTTGGACTGGGAGGCATGTGCTTCACTTGGAAATGATTAGACATTCTACATCTTAAGCTAAATAACTTTATGAAATCTTAGTCAATATTTTCAAATTCACATGAAACAATCCCTCCTTCCTCTTAGCTAAAGTCTGTAATCGTCCCAAGTATTGGGGTTAGTCAGTGTATTAGTTTCCTATTGCCCCTATGACAAATAATTATAAACTTAGTTGCTTAAAGCATCACAAATTTGTTATCTTACAACTCTGAAACCAACATTGGTTTCACTGGGTTGAAACAAAATAGATCACAAAGCCACACCCCCTCTGAAGACTCTAAGAGAAAATATATTTTTTCTGCCTTCCTCATTTCCTACAGCCCCATTACTTCGCTCATAGCTCATTTCTTCATCCTTCAAGTGGACCATCTTCAAATCTCTCTGCAATTCCAACTTTCTATAGCCCTCAGTCCCTCTCATCCCCCACCTCTCTATTATAAGGAACCCTGTGTTTACATAGGGCCTTCCCAGAAAGCAAAAGATAAACTCCCCATCTTAAGATTCTTAATTTAATCACATCTGCACGCCCCTTCTATCATTCAAAGAAACATCCCCAAGTTTCTGGGATTAGGGAATAGACATTGTGGTACTGAACATTATTCAACCTACCCCAGTTAGACAATATGTTTTAGTTTTACATCATGATATAATGGAAAGAAATATTAGGACACGTCTTAGTCCATTTTGTGCTGCTCTAATAGAATACTACAGACTGGGTAATTTATAAATAACAGAAATTTCACTATTCTGGAGGCCAGGAAGTCCACGATCAAGGCACAGGCATCTGGTAAGGACCTTCTCTCTGTGCCACCCATGGCAGACGGCAAAAGGGTTAGAGTGGGTCAGAAGATCAAGGTCTGGCCATACTCATCCTTTTAAAAGGAGCCCAGTCCCAAGATAATGAACCCAGTCCTGAAGTAACAGCATTCATCTATTCATGAGGCAGCTTCCTCATGACACAAACACTTGCCTTACGCCCCACCTCCAACACTGCTGAACTGGGAATAAAGATTCCAACACATGAATCTTGGGGGACACATTTAAAACATACCAGTATGTATTGTTTGTGTGGAGCTATTTATGAGCCTTTTAGGAGTGGTTTATTTCCAACAAAGCTAATTGTAAATAGTCATTACTATATAATAAGTACTGTCTTATTATAAAATAAGAGGGAAAGCTAGTAATAATCTAAAGCCACAGTAATGAATTAAGCTTCACTTCCTTGAGATATGTATAATAATTGTTCTCCAAAAGTGTGTTGCTGTTTACCTCATTGATGAAATAAATAGGAGTCCTGCCTCAAATGGTAAAGAATAATAAAAATAAAAACATTTAATATCAGCCACTTGTGATTCGGGGGGAGTTGATTTATAGTTTTAAAAGCTTCTCAGAAAACCAGGAAGTTGCAATAATATTTAAATCAATGTCATTCAGATGTCTTTGCAAGGCAAACAAAGCTCTATCAATTGAGCAACCAAACCACTGTTCAAATTAATCAGTAGGAACTTGATAAATTCCACTGATGTAGAAAATTAGCACTTTGCATGTTTCTCAGATTTTGATTTCATTTGGGTGTCTGGTCATGAATTATAACCACTCTTCTTGGACTCGAGCTATTTCACTTGAAATCCATTATTTCTAGCAGAATTATGAGTCTTGTTAGGGAAATGCCAGCTATTTCCATTTTGAGCATCTGCACTGCACTTCTATTATTAACATGGAGATCATTTTAAAAAGGGAGAAGAATTAGATTTGTGTCTTTGGGGCGGTGGTGGGGGGGAGGGCCATGGTGAGTGGCGCTTCAGTGAAACAAACAAGCTCACAAGGCGGCTTCCAATTGACACAGCTGTCATGTAAATATCCGTCCCTGCTGTATAGCTCAGGGATCCTGGGCTTAAAGACCTTGTAGCCATATGTAAACAATGCAGTGCTGATGACAGGTTTACAGCGCTGGAGAAAACATGTGCAGCTGTGCATCCCCGTTCCTATAGTGAGATACAAATGTTCAGGAGGCAGATCACAGATGCTTAGCACTGAGTTTTCAAAGCTTACAGGGCTGCTTCTGCTTTGGTGAGGAGCTTTGCATCACTGCCTTCCGGGTCCCTCCATTCCAGCCCAAGGTGTGCGCACACGGTGCAGGCTCCTGCTGGGTCTCTCCTTCCCTCCCTCTTCCTGTACTCCAGGTCAGCAGGATCATTTCCCCCAGTGGCCTCTCCTTCACCGGGTTGTGGAGGCAGCGCCTGGCCCACCCCTCTGCATGCTGCACTGATCACAAGGCTGGCTGGCCAGATCAAAGGCTCAAGACGCTAATGACCTGGCTCAGATAGGTCATTCACTCCATCCCCTGCTTGCTGCTCTTTTTTTTTTTTATCAGCATTATTGCTTTTTTTTTTTTCTCAGCATTTTTCCGGTACTTAGCCCAGGTTCATTACAAAAGAATCAAACAGCAAACTGAGTATTGTTTGGGCAAAAGTTCACTTAGTAAAAGTGAAATTGCCTGTGGATGTGAGATGGAAAACAGTCACTGTGCACTGGTCAATTTGGAAGAAACATTTTGCTTCTTCTTTCAGTTCTCGAATTAAACCTTGAACATTTTTCAGGCCAATACATAGCTGGTGTTGACCTTTGAATATTTATCTAGATTCTTCAAGTAAACATTGTCTTTCACAACCTGAATTATTCAGAGCCTAAATTATGTTTTCTAGTCATATTGTGTATTCATGGACACAAGTTCAATAACAAGGCTGATTTGTAAATAAGCTTTTATTTTTGTTATATTTGAGCCATTTTCTTTTTCTTTTTTTTTTTTTGCGGTACCAGGGATTGAACCCAGGGGCGTTCTACATCCACGCTACACCCCCGGCCCTATTTTTTATACTTTATTTTGAAACCGGGTCTCACAAAGTTGTGGAGGGCCTCACTAAGTAGAGAGAGAGAGAGAGAGAGACAGGGAGAGAGAGAGAGAGAGTGAGAGAGAGCGAGCTGAGGCTGGTCGCGAACCTGGATCCTCCAGTCTCTGCCTCCCAAAGTACTGGGATTACAAGTGTGCGCCACCACGCCCGGCAGAGCCATTTTCTTAAGAAGCAGTATCTAACATGTTAAGATTTTTGAGCTTTACTATCAAACTAACTCAACTTTTTTTTTTATGTGTGTGTGGTACTGGGGACTGAACCCAGGGACATTCTGTATCTGAATGATGCACTCAGCTCTATTTTTATTATTTTTTATTTTGAAACACTAAAATAAGTGACACTTATTTTACTTAGTGAGACACTAAAATAAGTGTCACTAAAATAAGTGTCTCACTAAGTTGCAGAGGGTCTCACTAAGTTCCTGAGGCTGGCTGCAAACCTGCCATCCTTCTGTTTTAGCCTCCCAAGTACTGGGATTACAAGAGTATACCACCACACCCAGGCCCTAAATCAATTTCAATTTAAATGTAGACATTTAAATCTGAGAGTATGGGCAAATTATTGAAGCTATCTAAGCCTAAAATTCCTTATTGTAAAATGGGGAAAATAATAATACTTTTGTCTAAGGTGTGTGTGTGTGTGTGTGTGTGTGTGTGTGTGTGTGTGTTACTAGGAATTGAACCCAAGGGCATTCTACTGAGTTACATTCCCACCCACCTTTTTTGTGATACTGGAGACTGAACTCAGGGGTATTCTGCCTACAAGCAATACCCAAGCCCTATTTTATTTTGTTTTTTAATTTTGAAACCGAGTCTTGCTAAGTTGCAGAGCCTGGTCTTGAACTTGTGATCCTCTTGTCTCAGCCTCCCAAGTACTGGGATTAGTGGCCTAAGGATTATTTTGAGCATGAAATGGACAATCCATACCAAGTCCTTAGTTTATTTTTTTTATACTGGGGATCAAACCCAGGGGCATTTTACCTCTGAGCTACACCCCCAGTCCTATTTAGCTTTATTTTGCAAAAGGTTGATGAGAGTCTCACTACTTGCTGAGGCCATCCTTGAACCTGAGATCTTCCTATCTCAGTCTCCTAAGTATTGGGATTACAGGCGTATGCAAATATGCCCAGCCCTTAGTTTAATTTCTGGCACACAAAATTCACCCATTAAAGATGATCCATGATTGTGAGTCTCATATTTTGAAGAATAATGTTGTAAATTAGAAAATCTTATCAAAACAAACAAACAAACAAAGAAGCTGATAATTCTTTTTTATTAATTGGTGCATTGTAATCATGTGTCTTGATGAAGTTCGGGTGATAGACACACACACGCATACAGTACTCATTGAGCCCTCCCCCAGTTCCCACCCCACTCCCTCTCCCTCCCCACCTTCCCAGGCTCAATACAGTGATTGGCTTTGATAAGTTTGTGTATGTACATCATGGCAATTGAGGTGTTTCCATCTTCAAGCCTTCCTCCTCCCTCCCATTTCCCTCAGTTAGGTCCCCTCCTTCACTCCACTAAGGTTTTTCCTCCTTTGTCTGGAGTCCTTCCTGTGCCCCAATTTCTCTCTAGCTTCTGCATATGAGGGAGAACAACCTACCCTTCACTTTTTGTGACTGAGTAATCTCACTTAGCATAATATTCTCCAGTTCCATGCATTTCCCTGCAAATGACATAATTTTGTTCTTCATTATGGCTGAGTAGAATTCCATTGTGAATTCCATTGTATATATAGCCCATAATTTTATAATCCATTCATTTGTTGATGGGCATCTCTGCTGGTTCCACAGCTTGGCAATTATGAATTGTGCAGCTAGCTATAAACATAGATATGCATGCATTACTATGGTAGTCTGGTTTCAATTCTTTTGGGTAGATACCCAGGAGTGGGATAGCTGGATCATATGGTTCATTCCCATTCTTCTGAGGACCCTCCACACTGTTTTCCAAATTGGTTGCACTAATTTGCAATCCCACAAACAAGGTATCAAGAGTTCCTACCCCTTTACATCCTCAACAGCATTTATTACTGTTTGTGTCTTTAATGATTGCCATTCTAATTGGGGTTAGGTAAAAATCTCAGGGTAGTTTTGATTTGCATCTCTCTGATTGCTAATGATGTTGAACATTTTTTCATATATTTATTGTCCATTTGTATTTCATCTTTTGTGAAGTGTGTATTAAGTTCACTTGCCCATTTTTTGATTGAGTTATTTGGTTGTTTTGGTGGTGAGTTTCTTGAGTTTTTTGTGTATTCTAGATATTAGTCCTCTATCAGAGGAGTAGCTGGCAAGGATCTTCTCCCATTCTGTCAGCTCTCTCTTGGGGTTCTTGATAGTTTTCTTTGCTGCACAGAAGCTCTTCAGTTTAATGCAATCCCATGTATTAATCCTTGTTTTAATTTCTTGTGCCTTTGGGGTCTTGTTGAGGAAGTTTTTACCCGTGCCTATATGTTGGAATGTTGATCCTATGCTGTCTTCAAGTAACTGCAAAGTCTCTGGTCTAATTTCCAGGTCCATTTTGAGTTGGCTCTTTTGCAAGGTGAGAATGTGGTATTTATTTACATTTTTCTGCATATGGATAACCAGTTTTGCCAACACCATTTGTTGAAGACGCTATCTTTTTTCTACTGTATGTTTTTGGCCCCTTTGTCAAAAATCAATTGGCCGTAAGTGTGTAAATTTGTTTCTGAGTCTTCTATTCTGCTCCATTGGTCTATTTGTTTGCTTTTGTGCCAATAGCATACCTTTTTATTACTATGGCACTGTAGTATAGTTTGAAGTCAGGTATTGTGATATCTCCTGCATGGTTCTTATTGCTGAGAACTATTTTGGCTATTCTGGGTCTTTTGTTGTTCCAAATGAATTTAAGGAGTGATTTTTCTATATCTGTGAAGAATGACCATGGTATTTTAGTAGGGATTGCATTGAATCTGTAGATCACTTTTGAAAGGAGGCCACTTTGGTGATATTTATTTTGCCTATCCAAGATCCTTTCATCTTCTAAGATCTTCTTCAATTTCTTTCGTTAGTGTTTCATAATTTTCATTGTAGAGGTCTTTTACCTCCTTGGTTAGGTTTATTCCTAAGTATTTTATTGTTTTTGAGGTTATTGTGAATGGAAATGTTTTCCAGATTTCTGTTTCAGTGGATTTATAATTGGTATATAGAAAAGCCTCTGATTTTTTAGATTGATTTTGTATCCAGACACTTTGCTGTATTATATTAATCACTTCTAAAAGTCTTTTCGTTGAATTTATTGGGTCTTCTAAGTATAGGATCATGTCATCTGCAAATAGAGATAATTTCAGTTTTTCTTTTCCTATTTGTATTCCTTTGATTTCCTTCTTCTGTCTTATTGCTCTGGCTAGAGTCTTGAGTACTATATTGGAAAGGAGTGGTGATAGTGGACATCCTCAGTCTACTACATGAAATAGAAAGAGACAGGACTGTCCCAAATGCATTCTATGAAGCCAACATCACATTAATACCAAAACCGAATAAAGACAGATCAAGAAAAGAAAACTGCAGAACAATATCTTTGATGAACATAGACACAAAACTTCTAAACAAAAAACTAGCAACATGCATTCAAAACCACATCAAGAAAATTACACACCACGACCAAATCATGTTCATCCCAGGGAAGCAAGGCTGGTTCAACATACGAAAAGCAATCCACATAATTCATCACATAAACAGAACTAAGACAAAAAACACTCGATCATTTCAATAGATACTGAAAAAGCATTGGACAAAATCCAACACCCATTCATATTAAAAGCACTTCAGAGATCTGGAATAGAAGAAACATACCTCAACGTCATAAAGGTAATATACAATAGGCCCACAGCAAACATCATGTTGAATTTCCTTTAAAATCAGAGCATTTCCTTTAAACTACTAAATTTCCTTTAAAATCAGGAAAAGACAAGGATGTCTACTATCACCACTCCTTTTCAATATAGCCCTTGAGAACTATTTATAATAGAATTCAATTAATATTTGTGGAAAGAATGAGGAAATGAATGAACTCTGCATCCCCATCTCTTTTCTGACATCAAACTTCAATTTCTAAAATTTCTACCTATCAAATACCTTGATACCAAATTTACCCCCTGCTACTCCATGGTTATCAACACCTGTATGATAAAAACACCACTGAACAGTACCCTGTAGTTCAAAATTATATCTCCCTCTCCTGTAGCCAAAGCCCCCTGCCGATTTAAGTTGCTATTAAAATGACAAGGTTGTAAAGCCATCCACACCGTCTTAGTCTGTTTGTGCTATTTCAACAAAACACCAGAGACTGGGAAACTTATAAAATAGAAATTTATTTACGATAGTTTTGGATCTGAGAAACTCAAGAGCAAGGTGCTAACAGGCCCAGTTGTCTGGTGAGGGCTGCACCCTCTGGGAGGGAGGGATGCTGTGTCCACACATACCAGAAGGCAGAAGGGTGAGCTAGAAAACACTGCTCACTTGAAGACTCTTTCATAAGACCTTTAGTTTCATTCATCAAGTCTTATCTCTTCTTGATTCACAGCCTACTAACCTTTTTAAATCCTTCCTTATTATTATTAGCACATCGGCAATATCCAAATTTTGAAGGGGACACATTCAAACCATGGCATATACTAAACTGTAGAAAGACTGATATGTCTGATTGCTACGGAATGGAAGGCATTTTAATAGAGGTGCTTCTGAATTCAAAATAATATCTAGTTGATAAAATGCATCAGTAAACATCAACTTTAAAAAACTGGACATGGGGGCACACACCTGTAATCCCAATACTTGGGAGGCTGAGACAGGAGGATCACAGGTTTGAAGCCAGCCTTGGCAACTCAGCAAGGCTCTCAGCAACTTTGTGAGACCCTGTTTCAAAATAAAAAATAAAATAGGGCTGGGGGTGTAGCTCAAATACAGAATGTCCCTGGGTTCCATCCACCACACACACACACACACACACACACACACACACACACACACACATAAATCACTTCAGCCTGGATATAAACATTCTAGATATAGCTCTTTCATATCTGTAAAGAAAAGAGGAATTTTATCATCCATTCATTCACCAAATTCAGGATTAGTAGAATTGCTATCAACCACCATAGCACTGGCTGGCTTGGTCTTGAAGCACTTTGAGAGCTTTCTAAAACCCCCGGTCCATACCTCCCAGATATTTCCCTTTCATTCTTTAGGTAGAGGGTTCATGATTTAGTAAGTGCAAATGACCTACCCAAGTCATGCAGACAACAGGAACTCATTTTCCTAGCTCACACTTATAGGGTTCTTTCTATTATAGAGACTACAGATATTTAAAAGAGCTCTAAAACTTTTGTTACATCACTGAATTCTTTGTTTTTAAGGAAAGGAAACACATTGCTGACAAGAGGTATTTTGAAAAGGGCTTGACATTTTGATGTTTTGCTGTCATGGTTAGTAGGAAAGCAACTCACCCCAAATATATTTGTGTTTGAACAACTGGTTCATTCATGGTGTGTTTACGGATGTGAAAGCTAATGTGTATTACTCATTTTTCATCATAACACCTACCTGTACATAATTGATTCTAATAACTGACTGACAAATTGAATCAATTCACATATAATAACTATTATTTACTGAGTGTTGATTATGTGCCAGTAAACCTACACATATGTTTAATGTCATAAGAAAATCAGGAGTTAGATAATATTATTATTATAAGTAAATTAATGAATGAAGAAATGAATGAGAGAATGGTAAACAGATGAATATAAACAATTTTCTATTTGGGTATTCATTAATTATAGATTATTGTAACCACACCAAACATTCTAAATACATGGGAGAATTTTCCTGAAATAAATTGCTAGCCAAAGACTTCACACATTAATTTTTGTTCAATTGTAATAAAAACACAATCAAATCTGACAGCTAGGAAAATGAAATTTAATCTGCAAAATAATAAGTAATATAAGGTTGTTCAATAAAAGGATAAATAATTAATAACTTAAATTATTTTATTATGAATTTCATAAGCATCTGGATTTACCAATTCTGTGTGTCTAAGGAAACTAATTAAACCAAAAAATTATCCTTTATCTACAAAAGAAGCATTTACCTTTAGCCAAATAAATCCACTAATAATGTTAAAATCAATTCATAATATTAGAGCTATGCTACTTTAAGGGCAGGAATTTTCAGGTATTTCTAATTATAATGAGGTTCTAGCAGAAACATTATAAGCAATGTCTTTACCTGAGAGGAAATTCTCAAGACCTATTAAACTGCATAGTATTTGTAGTTCTTCTAGTTTCACATCTGATAGATTCATAGCTTCACATTTATTGTGGAAAGAATGGTTATTTACCATTTTATCTTGTGACTTTAATTCGAAGGTTTCCATATCCTTGTTGATACTAGTAATTTTCAGTATGTGCTAGAAATAATGACTATGTTTATGACGCAGTGAATGTTTTTGTTCTGTGCTCTCTCTCTAATGGGGTCACAAAGTATATGAGTGCTAGGAATTTGTAATCACGCTGCTATCTACAAACAAAACAGAATGCATAGAATTTTGGTGTGAAATCCTAATAAATAAGAATTTATCATTCTTCATGTCACATACAGGTAACAGAAACAATTTGATGGAATAAATTGAGTCTTCCTTAATAGGACTTCCCCTGGAATAAGGTTTTATATATTATGGATACATATAAAATCAAGGAAGATATGTTTGAAATTGCTAATTTATTATGCATGCATTGTCTTATATTCTGTAGCTCAGTAGCAGCAGACTAAAGACCTGCCAACCTCTTCAGAATGCCATTGTGCCGTTCCCCTATGGAATGAAGTAGAGAACAAATCGACCAATCCCAATGTGTCTCTCCTAATGAGTTCTACTTGGTGAAATGCTTGTTCATTAAAACCTAAGAACAGAAATAATGGGATACATGGGAATTGAAGTTCCAGAACATCTCAACACTAACATGGTATAAATCATAGTCACATCGTCTTTAATAAAGAGCTACATGTTCTCAGACCATTTAACCACTGTGTAACTACAGCAGTAAATATATTCTGTCTACCTCACTTCTAGGACATAAAATATAGGCGATGCCTTAATTAGATAGTGACTAAGAAACAGGAGGGAACAGCCATTATAGATGCCCAGCAGAAGCAAGCCTCTTGCTATTTTTCCAGTGCTGCTACTATACACAAATTAAGGCCAATCCCAATCAAAGAAATATTCTCTTTATTTTGGCTTATTTTCACATATCCAGACATTTGTTTTCAAGAAGCAAGAAGCTTTTTATAAAAATTACAACAAAAATACTAAGGAAAATTCCTATATTTTCCCCAGGAAATTTTCAAACTTCCATCTCCATTCTGTAATTTTAGTATAATCAAAATTACCCATTACTAGATTTTCCAGGGAAATAGGTTATGACAAAAAGATTAAATGATATTTGTTGTGTTTTTCATTCCATAAAAATGGTAAAAGGGAAAGAAAAATGTAGATGGAAAGAAAAATTAATTAATTGAATTGTAGGAGTCAGATACTTTCACATTTAATATTTTATTAACTAGGAATGCTGGACATTATTATCATGCTCATCCCACATTAAAATGAAAGGTAAAAAAGTGAGGATCAAAGAAGTTAATGAACTGACATATAGTCATGGGCCTTGAATCTTTTGTTTAAATAAATATTTAATGAGTAGTTTCTGTGTGCCAGGCATCATTCCTAAGGACACAGTGGAGACTCACAAAATTCTGTCCATGTAAAAGTAAAATTCTAAACAAAATACAGATAGCTCTACATTGTAATACATGCTAAAACAAAGAGGGTATGGTTGCAGCAAAGAGTCCGTGAATGGAGAAGTCCGTTTAGTTGGGTGGACGGTGAGACTGCTCTGAGGAAATAATATTTGAGCAAAGGTAGGGATGTGTAGGAGTGAATGATGGGAAAACTCTCACATTATGTTCTAAGATGAGAAATAAATTCAAAGTTTGAAGTAGTAAGCTAATGTGTATGAAAACCAGAAAGACTAATCTTGAGACAGTAAATAAGTTAAGGGGAGATTGGTAAATTCCAATAAATAGGCTGTGAACAGGTCTCCTAGGGCCCAGTAGAGCAGGATAGGGTATTTGGATTTTATTATAAATGTATTAAGAAGTCATTTTTGTTTCTTTTTAGAGTATATAGTAGTAGTGGGAAAAATTAAATAATTAAAATAATCAATAAGAATAAGACAAAAGAAAATTTTCAAAAACATGAAAAGTTTCCAATGGAAAGTAAAAAGTAAAGTTGTTTCTAAATAATTCTCCAATTGTATTAATGTAAGTGGATTAAATTCTTTAATTAAAAAACAGACTGCATGTCTGAAAAGACCAACTATGTGATGCTTATAAAAAAAACACATCTAAAATATAAAGTTATTGGAAGATGGAAGGAAAAATGATGGAAACAATTTCTAGACAATTGTTTGTCTCAAGAAATCTACAATAGTCATGCATTGTGGTGCATTTCTGTGATCCCAGTAGTTGGGAGGCTGAGATAGGAGGATCGCAGGTTCGAAGACAGCCTCAGAAACTTAGTGAGACCCTCAGTAACATAGTGAGACCCTCTTTCAAAAATAAAAAATAAAAACGGGGTTGGGGGTGCACCTCGGAGGTGGAAGCTCCCTGGGTTCAATCCCCAGTACCACAACACAAAATTAAAATAAATAAATACATATAAATAAATAAAACAATCTGGTATACCTATATTGGTATGAGACAAAGTCCAAAGCAGAACTATCAATAATAAAATATCCTTTACAGTGAATAAGGATTTTGTTTATCTATCATATATAGGAATTCTAAATTTGGATGTGCCTAATAATGCTACCTTAAGATACATAAAAGAAATATAAAACAAAAGGAGAAATAAGGAAATACTCACTCTTGGTGACAGATTTTATACACCACTCTCAGTAAATGATGAAAAGAAACAAGCAAAAATAAAATTTCATAAATTTGAAACACATAATTAATCTTGGCCTATCTTACATATGTAGAACACTGCAACAAAATACTAGAGTGCAATCCATTCATCTGTTGATCTTGGCTGGTTCCATAGTTTGGCAATTGTGAACTGTGCAGCTATAAACATAGATACGCATGCATAGTCTGGTAATTTGGTTTCCATTCTTTTGGGTAAATACCCAGAAGTGGTATTGCTGGGTCATATTTTCCAAAAAATAAAAGATAATATTATAAGCAGTGTTATACCAATGGATTTGAGAATTTAAGTAAAATAGATAAAAATCTTAGAAAAATGTAGAAAACAAAGCCGGGCGTGGTGGCGCACGCTTGTAATCCCAGTACTTTGGGAGGTGGAGACCGTAGGATCCGGGTTCGCGGCCAGCCTCATCTCTCTCTCTCTCTCTCTCTCTCTCTGTCTGTCTCTTTCTCTCTCTGCCTCTCTCTCTCCTTAGTGAGGCCCTCCGCAACCTCGTGAGACCCGGTTTCAAAATAAAGCATAAAAAATAGAGCCGGGGGCGTAGCGCGGAGGTAGAATGCCTCTGCGTTCAATCCCCGGTGCCGCAAAAAAAAAAAAAAAAAAAAAAAAATGTAGAAAACAAAAGCAATGTAAGAAAACATAGAAAATATGAATAATCCGATATGTGGCAGTCATAGACGTGTGCTGCTCAGGTCCTACTTCAAGGAAGGACTCGTCCCAGCTGCCAAGAGGACAATGAATAGGCACCCATCAGACTTCAGTCACTCCAGATGTGCCTGAGTTTCAGAGAGACACCTTGCAACTCTGTAGAGCCATTTTCAATGACTGAATAGGAGCTCTGTTAGATATTTTTTGTTTAATTTAAATAAAGTATTGAAGCAAAATTCATATAACATGAACTGAGCAATTTTTTTTTTTTGGTGCTGGGGATTAAACCCAGGGGCATTCTACCTCCCAGCTATGCCCCCAGATCTAGTTTATTTTTATTTGGAAACAGAGGTTCGCTAAGTTGCTGAGGCTGGCTTTGAACCCATGGTCCTCCTGTCTCAGCCTCCCAAATACTAGGATTATAGGCGTGTGCCACCACACCCAGCTAAATTTACCAATTTTAAAGTGAACAATTCAGTGGCATTTAGTATATTCAAAGTGTTTTACAATCACCACTATCTACTGCCAAATCATTTTCATCATTTCAAAAAAAGACCTCATACCCATTAAACATTTTCTTCCCATTCTCTCCCCCAAATCTCTGTCAATCACCAATATGGGTTCTGTTTCTGTAGATTTACCTATTGGGATTAGCTGTAAGTATAATCAAAATATGTAGCCTATGGTGCCTGTCTTCTTTCAATTAGCATAATGTTTTCAAGATTCATCTTCATTATAGTATGAATCACTATTATTTTTACGGCTGAAAATACTTTATCTTTTCAACATTTGTTAAATCATTCATCTGTTGATGGGTATTTAGGCTGTTTCACCCTGTGACTATTGTGAATGGTGCTGCTATGAATATGCTTGTATGTGTACTTTTTAAACACAGGTTTTAATTTGTGGAGGGTGTATTCCTGTGGGTGGAATTGCTGGGTCATAGGGTAGTTCTAAGTTTAATTCTTGGGAAACTGCCAAACTTCTCCACAGAAGCAAACCATTTTACATTTCCATCAGCAAGGCACAAGGATTCCAATTTCTGCTCAACCTAGTTTTTGTTTTTGCTTTTTTAATTCAAGCCACACTAGTAAGCATGAAGTGCTATGCCATTGTGGTTTTGATTGGCATTTTTCTAAGGACTAATGATGTTGAGCATGTACTTATTGGCCATTTGGATGTTTGTACTATAGAAATGTCTATTTAAGTTTTTTGCTCATTTTTTCTAATTGGAATGTTTATAGTTATAGGGTTCTTTATATCTTCTGAATACTAGGCCCTTACCAGATACATGATATACAAATATTTTCTCTATTTCTATAGGTTGTATTGCCTTATTTATTTATTTATTTATTTACGGTACCGGGGATTGAACCCAGAGGCGTTCTACCTCCGCGCTACACCCCCGGCCCTATTTTTTATACTTTATTTTGAAACCGG
>PVJS01004801.1:0-51704 GCA_004027185.1 Glis glis
TTTACCCTATCCACTTGTATGAATTAAATACTGATATCCTCTTACATTAGAGCTGAGGATATAACTCAGTGTTAGAATGTTTGTGTAGCATGCATGAGGCCCTAGGTTTAATCCCTAGCACAACACACACACACACACACACACACACACACACACACACTCACAAAAAGCAAAACAAAACTTTCAGAGAACTTTCTGTGTGCAAGTTCTCTGAAAGCATTTGATATGTGCTAGAAATTATACCAGGTACTTTGGTTCCAAGTGTGAACATTTTTGGCCTTAAGGGGCTTCTATTCTAAATTATTCCTCTAAATAATTGAAGTAGTATGAATTACAAGAGGTTAGGTGGAGAGAGGGATTACAGGAGAGAGAGAGAGAGACAGAGACAGAGAGAAAGAGATTGTAAGGGCCCCCCTATCCCTATTTTGGGACAAGAGGCAAAGATCTACTAGGTTTTGTCCTTCTTTCCTCTGCTGCCACTAATCGGTTACCTGGCATTTTTTTTTTTCTGGGCCTGTTGTCTTTGAGTATATTTTCTGCTCCCAAAACAATTAATATTAAAACTGATTTTCTTGAATATCACAATAACTTCCAAATGGTATAAGAATAATATAATATAGATTTAAAGTAGTTATAGACTAACAACTCTATTATAAATTAACAAATTAACTAAGAGTGAATGAAAAGCTTTAGATTTTTAATCAATACACCAGAATTTTAATTCTGGCTCCATATGTCTAAAGATTCATGTGCTATTTCCATTTCCCAGTTATCCAATCACACACTAATCTAAGTACTACCATGAAAGGATTTACCAAGGGAATCATAGCCTCCATTTAGTTGGCCTTAAATACAAAGGTGATGTTTGCAAGCCTTTTAAAATCTGGTGAGCCCATTAAACACAAAATTTTCTCTGGCTGGTGGCAAAATAAGAAGTCAGATATTTGAAATATAAGAAGAATTCAACCATGCTATTGCTGGCCTTGAAAATAGGGAAGCTCCCATTGCTAATGCATGTAGTAGTACTAGACGTTGAGAACTCTCTGACCTGAGAGTTGGCAAAGAAACAGGAATATCAGTTCTACAACCATGAAGAGCTAAGTTCTGCCAACAGCATGATTGAGATTGGAAGAAGCTTCTCCACTGAACTTTCAGATAAGTCTCCAGCCAGCCAGTACTTTTGGACAATAAGCACAGAATCCATCCATACCATGCAGGCAACAGAACTACAGAATCTATAGAACTTTCAGTTAGACCTGTAGAACTTTAGTTAATAAACGAGTGTTGTCTTAAGCTACTAAATTTGTGTGCAACAGTAGTGTGCTAATATACCAAGCTACCTTATTTAATGAAATTAGAAGAGTTGGGAGTCAGCTTTCTCATCTATAAAATGGAAGTAATTATACTACACCTAGGTTTGTTGTGATGGCAGAATAAGGTGAGGAAAAATGCTTCTTAGAGTGAAATCTAATGCATAGGTATTGCCATTATTAATGAACCACCATTATGGCATATGTCTGGTTTTGGGTATATTGCTAATTTTCATACTGCAGAGTTCTATATTCCCGTAAAATTCCCAAGTCTCTTTTAATTTTTCTAATTAGAGTTTCTATTTCCTTAAGTACCTAACAAGTATGTCTGTTAAAATTTTTAACATCTTTTCTGTTTTTTTTAATTCAACAGTATATTTTCCTTCTACATTTCTATTCATTTAGTTAACCACACAGTGCTGGTTATCTGCATCTTAAATAGACAGACTAAGCTTATAAAATTATGAATAAATCAGTTTACCCATGAGAACTCCCATGCTTATGCAGTGGAATGGAGCCAGTTCCCCTTATGTCTCCACATAAAGACCTGTCATGCTCACAGCTGACTGTGTGGAATTTTTCACTGCAAGTATATCTCAAAACCCTTCAAAAGTTTCCGGGGGTAATGTACAAATAAAAAGAGAGGGAGAGAGAGGGATGTTGATTGCCCATTGTAGGAAAGAATATGCTTGAATGTAGTTTGAATATTCTTATCATTCCTCCATGTGAAAAGTACAACATTTGGTAACCTTGGCAATGTTATTATTCTGACATTATTTCCTAAATATTATATCATACTTATGTCTCACAAAACAGTATACATGTTTTATTATTGTAAATGTTGACTCAATCTGTTTTAGTATAAAATTGGAAAACTGGAGAGTTGTAAACATATGGATAAAACTATGATCATATTGAGCCAAAAATTGTTGATCCTGCTTCTCAAAATGAAACAGAACTGCTCTCAGTGAGGATCCCATTTGGGACAGCCAGTTGACTTTATTCTTGTTCAACATTGCTTTTATTCATATCTGTTATTGCTGATAACACAAGACTAATTCCACTTAATCCGAAAGAATTCTCAAATTTATGTGTGCCGAACTTCTATCTCAAATATGAATAATACATCTATTTCCAAATCATGCACTAGAAATAACCCTCTAGAGAATGAGGATCAAATGTTGGACCATTTGTACTTTCTCTGCTTAAATTAATCTTGTATCTGTAACTTTAAACTGTCTCTAAATGAGAACAAAATATCTAAGTGCTTTTAGAATGTTAAGTCTTAGCTAAAATATTCATATCCTTTCCCAAATGCCTCTCCATATTCTCAGAATCTCTGTCTGAGGATATAGAGATATATTTTCAAAAACTCTGTGACCTGTAGGACTGTAAGTTCTTCAGAGATTGTAAAGTTACATCACAAAGAAGCAGAAATGTATAAAGAATGCATAGACAGCTGGCCTGCTCTATTTGCCAATTACTGTGTCTGAGATTGCGGTCTGGCCTTCATGTACAGCTTTGCTGTGCCTGATATTATCTTTGATAGTGTGACAGTTTTGAAAAAGTTGGCCTAATAGTCAATTAAATTTCCAACTGTGAGAACTCATTGATTTGACGAACTTACATTATATCATTGAGCTCATTCTCTGACTTATTTCACAGTTTCTTGCTGATTGACAATCATTAATTCTGTGTATTATTAAATTCCCCTAGCTGCAGACTCAGTTTTCCAATTTGGAGGAGGCTACCTAACCTGCAAAAACTAGGACTCTGGATTCTCTTGGTTGACATTAAATAGGAGTGCATAATTATGATGTGAAATATGCGAAGACTGGAGAGAGAATAGAAACATTCCTTTTGACCATTTGTAGTTCAGTGGAAAAAAGAATACAGTAATGATTTCTTTAGCATCATGCCACAGTGCTTCTTTTGTATGCTTGAAACTGCATGGTGATTAGTACTTTTTAGTATAATTTTAGTAAGTTTGCTCTTATCTTGTGGTTTTTCTATTGTTGTTTATACAGATGAAGCAATCATATGCAAATATATGCAAAATATCAATTGCTGGTGACCCTGAAATTGTGAAAGGCAATATTACATTTGATTTCTCTAGCATTTCAGCTGCACCGACTGCAGTGGACCATTGCGGGAGAAATATTAGCTCAAGAGTTCTCCAATTACTGCCCATATTTCCTACTATTTGGAATGTAAATGGTAGATTAATTACATCTATTATCAGAGAGAAGGAGGATGCCTTTTATCTCTTTGTGTTGTCCCTGCATAGCTGAGTGGCTACTTACATTTTATTTTAAATGAAGGAAGCACCTTCCATACCAAAGAAAATTTTTCATGATAAAGGAAAATCACATATAAAAGAAAATGAAATATAACGTGGACCAATGTTTATACTATATAGATAATATCAACCCTAGATGGTTTCATAGACTGTATGTTCACATCATTTCTTTGTTAAAAATGTATTGTCAGTGGAGTAAATACTAAATCTTTTTAAGATGTTAAAATTCTTTTCATAAGCTAGTGCAAAGCTAACAGTTATTTTTCCAGGATCGTATTAGACTCTTAATCCTTTTTCTAACTCACCTGCTTCTTGCTGTCCTTCAATTGCATCATTTACTCTGGACTATTTTTCCCTGCCTTTGTTAATGCTATTCTTTTGATCTGTATAGTCCTTTCTACCCATCTTTTTGCCTGTTTCTGCATGCAGTGATCTTACACCATTTAAGAGCAAATTTAAATACTACCCTACAGTATTCCTTCAAGGCAGAATTTTCTGTGTGACCACATCTTCTCTACAGACATCTTCTCACTAGAGTGATTCAGTATCATCTTGTCCATTTTTCAGGCTAATTCATTAGATCAGAGCGTTCTTTTAGGCCAATGAGAGTACCTTCTTCATCTTGGGCACTTACCAATATTAGTGCACAAACCCATTCTACTAACAAAACATGGTAGCCCAAAGCAGGACTGCATGGACAGCATAGATATTTATTGACCTTGCATGACTTAGTCCAGCTGGCTAGTAGGCTGGACACTGTGAAGCCATAAGGGACCCAGGACTTTTCCATCCCACTGTTCTGCCCACTCCTTGGGTGTGATTCTCATTCACCTTGTTGAAAGTGGCTCTTGTCTTTATTATATTCTGCAGAATGGGAAAAAGTGCAGTGCTGGGAAAGAAGCTTTCTTTTTAAAGAGCTCACCTAGAAGTTGCATATAATATGTATTCAAAATTAATACTTATATCCATTTATTTGAATCAATCTGAGAGTAGTATTTAACTACAAAATAGGCTAGGAAATGTTTCTATCTTGGTGGTCAGGTGATGTTATGGTTTAGATTGGAATATTCTCCAAGGGCTCATGTGTTGAAGGCTTGGTCCCCAGCCAGTGCAGCAATGTTCAGAGGTGGGGCTTTTAGGCAGTGATTGGGTCACGAGGGCAGTGACCTCATCAGTGGATTAATCTTTTGAGGGAATCGTAGCCGAGTGGACTACTGGGAGGTGACAGAAACTGTAGGCGATAGAACCTAGTGGGAGGGAGTAGGTCCTTGGGGATATGCTTGTTCTAGGCCTCTTCCTTTCTCTTTCTGCTTCCTGGCTGTCATAGCTGAGCAGCTTTCCTCTGCCACACCCTTCCACTATGATGTTCTGTCTCACCTCAGGCCGAAAACAATGGAGCTGGTCCACCATGGACTTGAACCTCTTGAAACCATGATCCAAAATAAGTCTTTCTTCCTTTATTTGCCTTAGGCATTTTGGTGATAGCAATGAAAAGCTGCCTAATACAGGTACCAAACAAAGTCCCTATGTGGGGTGCTGGATTTTATTGCTAAAAGGGAGGACAGGATAGTACATACAGCAAAATTATTTGCAGTTTCTCCCATTGCACCTAAACAGGATTTGGCATATGATAGGAGGTCAAGGAACACTGCTGAATGAGTGAATGAATGAATGGAATTGCCTACAGAATTGGCATAAAAAGAAAACCATATTTTCCAGATATTTAAATGAATATTAACAAATGAGCAGTTCTATAGCTCAGAATTTGCAATACTTTAGCTGAACACAATTATTATAAGGATCCATTTCACTGGGACTCATTTACCATTCCAATATTATTGGTGCACAATAAGATTTCTTAAAACCAAAAGGGGCTAGTAAAGCTAATTTTGTATGGAATGAGTGACCTAGTTTTAACACTACATTGGATACTTCACAACACTGTAGGCATCTGTGTTTAACATTTTGAATGTCATCTTAATTGGCGTCAGTGAAAACTTAGAAACTGAAGTTTCTTGTTAGACAAAGTGAAGGTGAGAGATCCTTTAAAAATCTGGCAATTTCTGAGCACTACAGAGTAAGCCAATGATTTATTTTCTCTTTCTTAAAATAAAACAATAGTTATATAACTTTAGTTATGCATTTGTTTTATATATATACATATATATGTTATATAATTACTTAAGCATTTATAAACCTACTATATTAAGTTACAATAGGGATATCTGTATTTTATCATCATTTAAGGTAATTTTTAAAAATATCTCTTTTTCTCTGTGTTTATGGAACTATGTGAGGACGAAAATGAAGGCAATTAATGAACTTTGTTCTTGAAATGATTTTATTTTTAAATCATAATCAAAACACATATTTACCTTTAATTTACAGTATTAATAAACACTAGATGGAGCTCTATTACTAATGCCAACACTAATACTAATAATATGTGTGTGTGTGTACAAACATGTGCACACACACACACACACACACACACACACACACACACAGAGGAAGGAACCTATTCTACAGATATTTTCAATGCCAAAATGCAAATATGAGACTTGAATATGACACAGCATTGTTAATTAAGCACTGTTTCTTGTCAAAGGCTATATTAACAACCATCTTAAACAGTTTTCCCAACTACTCCCAACCACTTCAAATTCATGATTGCGTATGTGTGACCACACAAGAACATACAAATAGAAAAGAGTAACTTTAAATGCCTGGAGTACTTTGTTTCTCAAATGACACATAGCCTTTTAAGACACTGTAGAAGCACTTATAATGTGCTAGAAAGAGCACACCGTAGTGTGAAATAAATACAAACTTTTTATTCTATGCAAAGATGTCTATTAAGTAGACAAAATGCATACATATTTTGTCACCCAAAATATAATTTAGAAATAAAGAATTCCAATATTAATCAACAGAAAACTCCAGAATAGAAATTTAATGTTTCAAGTCCTTCCTTTAGCCCCATCCATGGCATAGTAGTTAATATTTTTGCTCTCTAACAAAGATCTTGAATGTTTGCAAAGAACATTTCACCCCTCTCTGTTTTTGTTCCCCTCCTTGGGATTTCATGTAGGTATGCCTCATACACCTAATCAAATAGAAAAACACTGGGATAATTTTGGTTATAAACTCAATTCTTTATTAGTAACCCAAATAAAGATGACACTTCCTTTGGTGGACACCCAATATACCGGTTTCCCTTTATATGTTATAAATATTTTTGCTAACTACCCATGAGTCTAGATAAAGATTATATTTTCTTTCTTTTGCTAGACTGGCCATATGACTAAATTATTCCTGTGAAATATATATGATGTATGTAATTTCTATGCTATGATCTTACGGGAAACTTTCGTACCCTTCATCTAGCCTTTCCAGTTACCCTTCGTGATTGTTTCAACACAGATACTAAGGCTGAAACTGGAGCTAATACAGGGTCTCTGAGTGGCAGAAAGTGATGTAAAAAGACAGAAAAAACAATAATCCTGACACCATGAGTCCACCATATTTATCTTGGATGATAACTCGAGAGAAGTAAATTCTGTATCCTTTAAGCCATTGTTATTTGAGTTTGTTTTTTATAACACCTTAACTAATATCCTATGATATGTTTCTTTGTTTTAGAATTTATTCCATAACAATTTGGTTTTACTTTGTATTTATTTCAGAACCCATTTAGTGCTGATCATTTACTTTTCTAAGCCTGTAGAACAACTAGAGAAGGAAAACATCTCAAAGGACATCTAATTTAACTTCATTCATAAAAGAAATTTAATTGCAAAAAGCAAATATATTTATTTTAGTGAGGTAATTGTTTTCTTACCAACTTGGATACAGAAGAAAATCTTAGTATCAGCAAAATGTGATTGAGTTGATACTCTTAGATGGATTACATGTTCTTCAGCAAATTAATTGGACACTGAAAGCCTCAGTTTCTACATCTGTACATTGAAAATAGCAATTTTTCCACAAAGTACTTGTGTGAATTAAATGAGATAATATAAGTAAAACATTTAGCATACAGTTTGACAAATCATAGTCACTGAAAAAAAATTAAACATCATGGAATTCTGATGATTTTCAACAAAAGATTTAAACTATCTCTGCTACTATTATCCCTGGGAATCCAGCCAAGGCTGAACATGAAAGAAATATCCTGCTGACCCCAGTTTCTAAGCCAGCTATTGTCTCAGTCTATTGTATACTCATGGCAATAGAAACAAAAGTCCAACTGATTTAATGTATGTACTGAAGATAGTATTAGGATTATCCTCAAGACTTGACTAGTTTAAGAGGTCTCATTCTTTTGTAATTGTAGAGTCATAACACAGTTGTCATATTTTTGTATTGGAATTTGTAACAATATGTCTTTGTTACTTCCCAATAACCCTAAGTAGATATCTTCAAAGAAATGGGTAAATGAGAAAAATAAAATCAACTTAAAACCTCTGTGGGGAAAAAATGCTGAGACACACAAATAGAAGACTGAAGGTTTTAGAGAAAAGTATTTTCTCTGAAGGAGATTTATCACAAGTAAGAGAGGATAACGAGTATATCTTGTTAAAAAATGTAAAATACAATAAAATGGATGCTGAGTCTATGAAGCAAGACAAACTCTATTCAGGGAACAGAATGAGATAACAATGAATTGCATGGAAAGTCGTTTATAAATATCTACCAAATTACTATGATCTTATTTGCAAAATAGTGATGCTTTCTATAAGTAATAGAAAATACAGAACATCAAATATCTTTAAGAAAAAAATAGCTAGCTCATCATTCTACCCCCAAAATAAGAAAAGAATAATCAAAACCTAACTGACCTAAGAAAAACGAAATTGATAAAATAAATATAGAGGTAGTGATAGAGTTAAAACATAAAAATAAAACAAAGACATTAATTCCAGTTCTGTTTTCATATATACACATTATAAAAAGAACAAAGACCTACAAATCAAATTGAGGAGAAAAATATTTAAAAAATGAATGATAGCTATAATAACAGTTTATAATGATGTCAGTCATATAAAGAATATATATTTAGAATAAAATAATATATATTTAGAGTAAAATAGATGTGGCTCCCACGTGCTTTAACTATCACTTCTGGAGCTTCCCTGGTTAAACTCTCCATTTTCCCTTATACCAATCCAGCCAAGTCGTCTGCTTCTCTGTTCCTCAAACAAGGCAGCCACTCCTCAACCTAAACCTTTGAAAATTGCTTGCCCTGTCTGGATACTTCTTCTCCCCAAAGGTCAACCAGATTTGGTTTCCTTTGTTGTTCATATTTTATCTTACCAAAGAGGCCTTCTTTGATTGTTTTATATAAAAATAAGTCACATATGCCTAGCCCTCTGTTTTTCTTAAACAGATTTTTCATAACACTTACTGTATAGCATGCTTTTTTTGTTGCTCCTCCCTTAAAATGTGAGGGGCAGAGGGCAGGTATTCATGTCTCGTTTTATTCAACATTGTGTCTCCATTGTTTGAATGAATTGATGACATAAGTAATTATAGACTTAACATGAAAATTTCAACAATACGTATGGTTATTTGGAAAAAAAACATAGCATCATAATTAACAAGAAATAGCAAACTTAAGTGTACTAAATCTAAGGAATCATCATAGATCAAGTCAGAAAGGGATACATATAATAAGAGATACATCTAACACGGGACAGTATCTAGCTAAATCAAAAGTCGTGTAATGGTGACAGGGCGGAAGCATCTCCTAATAAACCAGTAAGAACCAGCATAAAAAGACATAAGCCAAAAGGTAGAGGGGAACAGGTAGAAGGTAAAAGTTTCTATTTATAGATGTAATGATGGAAGGCCTCAAACAGGGTTTTCTGAAAATAACTCTAGCAGCTCCCATGAGTTGATGAGACCCTCCAGTTGTGACTCTGGGCTCCCACCTTCTTCCATCAGAAGATGCTATAGTCTAAGTGAGCTTTTTTTGGTACCAGGGGCTCTCCATCCACACCTTGCCCCATTCCAAAGGGAACTAAGTTGCCTTAGGCCTCACAAATCTCCATATTCTAGGCAGCAGGCTTTACAAGACAATTTTTGCAAACACCAAGCCTCTTAACCCAACTTCTTGTCCCCAAATTGTTTGTTCTCCCCACAGATAGAACTTATCTCAATTTATTCTAATAAAATGAAACAAATAAGATGAGGAGGTGTTTTTATAGTATCCTATACTGCCTCATCATCCCTCTCTAGGGTGATAGAAAGATTGGGAAAATTATGATTCATTTACTGAAAAGTGATTTGTAAATGTCCCTTATACAACCTATTCTTTTCATGACAGGTGGTATCATTAATGGGATGTGGTTCCTGTTCCTAAATACATTTTTTAATCTTCAAAATGGTTTCAGTTTAAAATTATATTAATTGATAATTGACAATTGGACTTACAAAATTAATCATGTAAAAATGAACACACAGAAATTAATGATACTGCACACTAAAATTATTAGAATAGAGAATGCTTATTTGATTGCTTCTTTAAAAACATCTGACTTCTTTGTAAATGCAAAGGAATTCATTTCTTATGTATTTTTAAATTTTATTAAATGTATTTACTTATTTATTTTTATTCTTTTGTACTCTTATTGGTGCATTGTAATTATACATCATACTGAGTTTCAAAATCATACAAACAATCATGCACATAGGCCTTGGTGTGTTTCCCTTCAGGTGCCACCCTGCTATCCACCCTTTCCCATATATAATAGTGAGATTGGTAGTGTGTCTCAGTCAATAGTCTCACTGCTATAATCCAAAATGACTGACCACACAACTCAGAAGAAGGAAGATTTATTGGCTCACAGTTTTTTGGAGATTCTGGGTTCAGTCCATGTGAGAACAAGGTCTGAAGCTCAAGGCATGGTGACAAGAAGCAGAGAGAGCGAGCCTCGGGTGCTCCTCTCACATCATGGAGGCTAGAAGCAGAGAAAGAGAGCAGGGGGAGGAGGGGACCTTATATAGTCCCCAGGGCCACACCCTCAGGGACCCCTCAACAACCATGCCCTGCTTCCAACATTGCTACCTTGTTTCTGTGAAGACTAGGGGGACATTCTAAACCCACACTATTACATAGTTATACCTTCATACATGGGTATAGCATAATTTGAATTGTTTCTTCTGTTAGTTCTTCCTTTTCTCCCCCTCACCTCCCTCCCCTAATTTAATTATTTTTTAAAATTCATTCTCACCAAAGCGATTTTATCCCATGCAGTGCTTGAGTCAATGAAGAGAGCATCCTCTTTATGTTGGTTGGTGTTTGTATGAGTGTCTGAATGTGTGTGCATGTGTGTGTGTGTGTGTGTGTGTGTGTGTGTGTGTGAGAAGAAGAGGCTGAGATAAGTCTGGTTGCCTAATAAACTGTAGGGAAACATGTGATGTAACCAAAGGAATATACCATTTAACTTTCAAGTTAACTAAGTTTTGTGACACCACTTTTATCTGTAACATGCGTGTTGGCAGAATCACTAGAACTGCAGGGTTTTGAGTTTTAGAACACGCAGCTCAAGATTCACTGAACAATCCTTTAGTACCTCCTATTTATTAGATGCTTTACTAAGCTTCATTACATGCTTTCTGCTTAATGATATGGTCAGTGGATCTTGAGGACTTTGGAGGGAGTTGATGAGAAGAACACAACCCATTGAATGTTTTATGACTAAACAACACTTCTCTCTTTCTTTATCCAATGAATATTTATTAGGTGCATTATGTGGCAGGTACTGTGTAGAATCCAGTGAGCAATGATGGGAGAAGTGGCTGTAGGCAGAATCCTTGCCATTGTGCTTCAATGGTACTACTTCTTTTTTTTATTGTGGTACTGGCGATTGAACCCAGGGGCTTCTACCTCTGAGCTACACCGAGCCCTAGTTCTTATTCTTTATTTTAAAACAGGGTCTCACTAAGTTGCAGAGGGCCTCACTAAGTAGCTGAGGCTGGCTGCGAACCCAGATCTTCTGGTCTCAGCCTCCCAAGTACTGGGATTACAAGTGTGTGCCACCACGCCCGGCTGGTACTACTTCTTTATAGACAAAACATTAACCGATGAATATTCTTAAAATATTATTTTACCATTGAAATCATTTGAATTATCTTCAAAGGTAAAAAAGAGGGCAAATGTACAACTGGTTTCATACTTTCCATATTTAAGGAATATTCCAGTTTTACTTATTGACTATCTCACAATGTACTTAATCCTGTGGCATTTGGTTATGGCTTATTTCCTATAATAAATCCTGTTATTTCATGATGATACTAGTGCTACAAACTAGTGCTGCAAGGCCATTGCAAAAAGTAGCACTAATATTTATAGCAGTGCTATATTTACTCATGATGAACTAGAACCCAATGCCTTCCCAATATGCATTTAAAACTAAAATCAAAATTCCTACTAATGGTCTATAAATCTCAATTTGAGCCAGTCTTTACTTCTCCTGTTTTTTTTTTTTTTTGCTTCCTACTCTTTAATTATTTTCTAGCAATGGTCCCCCAGTTCTGTGTTTTTTCTTATTGTTACACTTTGGGATGTTGTTCTTCCAATTCTTTGATTATAGTTTTATTTTATTTTAATTGGCACATAATAATTGTATATATTACAGGATACAAAGCAATATCTTCATAATACATACATTGTGGAATGATTGAATCATAATAATAAGCATATCTGTTACCTCAAATATTTACTATTTCTTTGTGATGAGGATATTTAAAATCCTCTCAGCTATTTTAAAGTATAAAATACATTGTTATCAACTGTAGTCACTTTGTTGCACAATGGGACACCAGAACTTATTCTTCCTATATAGCTGTATCTTTATATCAGTGATCAAAGTGCCCCCTTTCCTTCTCCCTCCTTGCCACTAGCTACTAACCTTTGATAACCACCATTCTACTCTCTACACCAGAGAAATATGAACTAAAATCACAATGATTTCTCACATATTAGACTGACTACTATCCAATCTAAAAGAAGATGAAAGATATCAAGTGTTCATGGGGATATGGAGAAACGAGAACCATATACACTATTGGAAAAAATATGAAGATTTCTCAAAAAACTAAAAATATAATTACCAAATGATCCAGTAATCCTACTACTGAGTATATACACAAGTGAATTGAAATCAGTATGTTGTCTAGGTCTATCCATTTTCCTGCAAATGGTATAATTTGGTTATTTTTTATTGATGAGTAGAATTTCATTGTGAGTATATCCCATAATTTTGTTATCCAATCATCTATTGATGGATACCTGGGTTGGTTCCATAATTTGGCTATTATGAATGGTGCTGCTATAAACATAGATATTCACATATTACTATAATATTCTGATTTCAGTCCCTTTGGAAAGATACCTAAGAGTAGTATAGCTGGATCATATGGTAGATCCATCCCAGTTTTCTGAGGAATCTCCAAACTGATCTCCATAGCAGCTGCACTAATTTGCAATCCCACCAACAGTGTAGAAAAGTGCCTATTTCCCCACATCCTCAGCAGCATTTATTGTTGTTTGACTTCTTGATGGTTGCCATTCTAATTGAGGTTAGATTGAATATCAGTTAGATTAGCCAGTCACAGAGAGTGAAAGGACACATGTTTTCTCTCATATGCAGAAGCTAGGGAATAATCAGGATACAAGAGGGACTTTAGATAATGGAGGAGAAACTCCAGTAGAGCCAGGAGGTGGTCTTGGGGAAGGTGGGGGAGTAGAGGCAGAATTAATGAAAGAAACACTTCCATTGACATTATGTACATGTGTGAGAATACCAATGCCAATCTCAATATCTTGTATGGGGAAGTTGGGGAGTGGGGAGGGAGCCGGGGAAAGCTCACCAAGTGCTGTGTGCATGTATGTCACTATCATTCTGAACTACATTATGATGTGAGACTATAAAAATAAAAAAAGAAATCAATATGTTGAAGGCATGTTTGCTTTTACTCCAATTCTTCACATGGCTACCTCCTTCTCATCATCAACTTTTAGAGTAGACATTGGCTCCACAGAGAGACATTTACTCACAAATCTAAATGCATTAATACCCCTGTCCCTCATGTCATCACTTATTTTATTTTCTCTGCACTCATAAGTTCCAGAAATTTTCTCTTCTTCAGTATGTACTAATTTATGTACAGATTTACTTTTTCTGTATCGTGAAACTTAATTTTCTCTAGAGAAAAAATTGTTTCTGTCCCATTCAGAGTCTAGAAGAGTGCCTGGTAAGTATTTTATTTATATGTTTGCTAATGTAGCTACTAACATTAATTGACTATTCTTTGATTGGTAGGTACTGAAGTACATACTTTACTTACATGCTTTCATGTAATTTTCTCAACAACTACATTAATATGTTAGCATTATTAATATCAACCTCATTTTTTACTAAAAAAAAAGCTGAGGGTTATAAAGGTTAATGAATGCCCAGGGTCACAAAACTACTGTAATATGGAGACATAATTTGCAGACAAGATGATATGCCTGCTAAATTTAGTTCTCCAATATCCTATTTACCTGGAATACATTCACAAAATTTTCAAAAAAAAAAAGAGGAGCATACCTGTTTTTATATATTTGTGGGTATTTAGGCAGATATTTGCATTGATTTAATAATATGATGATATCAGTCAATTTTATCCCTTCTCTTTAATATATATATGTCAGTCATATTCCCCTGTATGTAAAATCATAATTATTAATTAGTGCAAATGCTTCAAGAGAGTTGGAAGTAGAGAGAGATGTGAGGTATTGTTATTATTCTAATATTTATTATTTAGAATGTTCTTCATATTTTTGAAGATGAATTCCAGTCATTAATTATTCCCTGTCACGTTGCCTTGGTTACAATTACTCATAATAACGGAAGCTGTCAGATGCTGCAGGCAGAGCATGAAGAGTATTGGGTCAGATTACCACTGAGTTACACAGAACGAAAAATCTAGTCATCTTCCAATTTAAAGCTTTCCAAATTCTCCTAATATGGTTTTATGAGAAACATATGGTGTAAGTAAAATACATATTTGGGTAATTTCCTTATTAAAAATTCACTACAAATTGGTGCCACTTACTTTACACTAGAACATCTTGCCTTTTATAAATAATCTCATTCAGCCACATATCCAGACACTGTACTTTACATTCATTTAAAATGGACTTCAATTAGTGTATTCCTGCTTAGTAAGTAAGTATTCAGAAAATAGATTATAAGCAACAAAGGTACCACATAATTCCACCATAAGTAACCAGGACATGCAAAGCTAGCAAATTATACCTGGCTTAGAAAATAAGTTTTGTGTTTCTCTTTTCTCTCTCAAGGATGTGGGCTACAAAACATTTTAAAATCCTTAATGTCTATTGAAAAACTATGCATATATGCCCAGAGGAAATAAAATTAAAGGAAAACACCGTGATAACACTTCTCATTTTTATATATGTTGAGAAACTTTAACTTTTATTATTTTTCCCTTATGTCCCATTATACAAAGAAAGACAGCTGGCTTACAAGTATTCGGTTAGCAGCCTTATAATGAAGCAATGCTATATCCCCATTATTTTTTTATTAAATTGTTTTATTTTGTAGATAAGATGTGTTTCTTTTTGTGCCACTGCTCATTTCTTATTTAGTGATAATAGTACTGGTACTACCTACCTCAACTTTGTATAAAAATGAAAGAATCCTGGGGATTCTAATATACAAAACTTTGTTTCTCAATGGGAAATGATAGTATGTATACAGTACAAGAATGTGATCTGAAAACATGCTTCAGAAAATTATACCTATCTGGAAAGATAGAATTTAATGTCATAAGAGCTCAGTCAGGGTTCCTGGATAAAAATCATGCAGAAAGTATTTGAATCAAAAATTCTATTATGTGGATACCAGACTGTATAGCCATATGAAAATTAGGGAAACAGAAATTTCCTGTCTTATTCCAGGGGCAATGCCTTGAGCATTTGTACAGAGAATTGACTGGAGGCAGAATGCTCAGTGTATTGTTTCCTTCTGAAATCAAAATTGGTTGTTTCTTGTGAAATCTTAGCAAAGTTATGCAGTATTGAAGAATAAGACATTTCTTCAAGTCAATTGTAACAAATGTGTTGAAGATGCCAGCAAATGGGTTGAGTGAAATAATTATATGACATGTGCATCTTTAGACTGGGTAAGATTGCAGACTTCCTTTTACCCTTGTAGGAATTTGATGGTGAAAACTGGTTGTAAAGTTCTGCAAAGGTGGGGCAGGCTTCAGCTCTTTGCATCTGGGTGTGCTATTACAGCTGCCACGGTAGTCATGATCACTACATACTGGAATGACAGTCTTTCATAGTCTGTCTCCACTCACATTCTCTGATGAAAGAGGTTCTTTGGAATCAGGACCAAAATAGTCTCAACTGCCTATAATTTTAATGTAATCAGAAATTACACTTTAAGTTTTTCTAGCTCCATTTACTCTTCTTCCAATTTTCCCAGCTTTCTCCTACTCTTACCCACAAAATATCTTCATCACTTTTTGTTGGAAACTCGGTCCCCATTGGCTCCAGATATCCAGAAAGAGAGACTATATTTGCTTCAGGAAATATCATCTTCCATGTCCTAAAGTAGTTTCAGGCTTCCAAGGCTATTACACTGCTCATCTCTCCAAGTGGTAGGATTTAACATCAACAACAACAAAAGTTTTTCTTTTGTTGTCATTGCATTTGTTTTGCATTATCTACTATACCATCTTATTCTTTAAACAGCCCTACAAGATAGATGTATCCTATTTTTTATTTTGCATAAGAAAAATCAAACTCAAGTACTTGTTGTGCCCCAATTTTGCAACGAGGGCTTGAATACAGAGGCTATAATGTCAAATCAATAAGGATTTTTATGGTTTATAATGCATTTTTTATTCTGAGTGACAACTGGAAATAATTAAAGAAAAAACTACCTATAAAATAGCAAGAAAAGTATAACTATTCCAAGCTATGTTTAAACCATATTTAATCATATACTAAATATTTTAGATTCAATAAAGTACTTTACAATATTTTATCTATTTCCCATATTATTTCTTCTGAATGAAACCATTGTTGTTCTATTGTCTCATTTCTAATAGATTTAGTGAGGCCTTTTTATTTTATTATTATATATTTTTAAATATTTTATTTTTATTTTTTGGTACTAGGGATTGAGCCAAGGGGCATTCTACCTCCAAGCTCACCCCAGCCTTATTTTATTCATTTATTTTTATTTTGAAACATAGTCTTGTTAACTTGCTGAGAGTGTGGCTAAGTTGCTGAGGTAGGCTCAAACTTGCAATCCTCCTGTCTCAGCCTCCCAAGTACTAGGATCCCAGGTGTGTGCCATCTCACCCAGCTAGTAAAGCCTTTAACAAGAACAACAAAAAAGGAATCATCCTTGGGATACACTAGAAAATTGTTTGTTCCCTCCTCACCCCAGTGATTTTTAAACAAGATTAATTTGCATTAAATTGTTTCAATGGACAAGGGTTCCTTATGATAAAATCTGATTAAGTTTTACCAAAGTTCTAGTTATTGCTAACCATTCATCCAGAGACAAAGAACAAATAAGAAATAGGACAACAAATGTCCTAAAATTTCTATCCAGTAAGGAGGATGTCCCCTGTAGATACAGATTTTTCCATATTCTTGTCAGTGGGATTGGAGAAAAATATGGGCACATTTAGACTATTTTATTTGGGCATTGATGAATGCTAAGAGAAAATGATAATTAGAATTTCCTCCATAGTACCATTCTAAAAGTGGCTGCTTTGGTCAATTCTAAAAAGAAAAAACTTTCTTATCCAAGAAGTAAGAACATTTAATCCCTTTCTTCTTAAACTAACCTAAATGTTTTTTTTATTATAAAAGCAAATAATTTTTAAAATGTTAAAAAGAGTAAAGAGGCAGGAGATTCTCCCTCCAAGTATCTATGTGGCTGAATATATAGACTAGAATAAATAGACTGAATAAGTAGACTAGAACAGTTCTTTTTATTCTCTGTAAATTGACTAAAGGAAAAATTTGAGAGCCATATTGAGAGCCTGAACTTTGGGTAGTTAAAGTGAAAATTTATACTACTTGGGCCTGTGGTTACCCCCCACTATTTATTAAATGTAGAAGTTTTGCTAGGGCAGGGAGAACTATGATGATAGGTAGCTAGCTTTGTTATTGCTGTCACACAGGGATCGATATTTCAGGAACTATGAACTATCCCCATTAATTAGTAGAATTACTTATGGAATGGATCATCTTTTTGGCATATGTATTAGTTAGCATTTTCATAGCTATAATCCAAAGACCTGACCATGTAACTTAGAAGAAGGAAGATTTATTTACTCACAGTTTTCCTTGGAGATATTGAGGTTTAGTCCATGTGAGGATGGAGACTGAGGATCTCAGGGCATGGTGGCAGGAAGCGGAGAGAGGGAGAGCACAAGGCTTTGCTCCTCACATCATGGATGCTGGAAGCAAGAGAGTGATCAGGGGAAAGAGGAACAATATATAATCCCCAAGACAGCACCCCAGGGACCCATCTTCTCCAGACACACCCTACCAGCCTAGGCCATCACCCTGCTGAGATTACTTAATTACATCATCTCTGAGATAAATACATGATCTCTTTAGGGGGCATTCTATATCTAACCATGACATTCTGCCCCTATCTCTAAAGACTCATGACCAATTCAGAATGCAAAATGCATGTAGTACACTGAGTTCCCAAAGTCTTAACAGTTCAAGCATCACTCAAAAGTACCAAAGTTCAGTCTCCTCTGAGACTCAGTGTGAACTCTTGTGAGCCCCTATAAAAGATAATGAAAATCAAATTAAAAAGCAAGTTACATAAGTTACAAACATCCAGTGTACAAGGGCACAGAGTAAACATTTGCATTTCAATAGGGAGGATTATGGTCATAGAAAGAAGGAATGGGACCAAAACAGTGACAAAAATCTGGCAGGGGAAGCATTTAATCTTGGTGCTCTATTTCTGGCATCCAGGGTACATGGTGGTGAGATGTGATCTCCAAGCTGTCTTAGCAGCCCCACCTCTGCAGCCTGACTGACTGCAATGGGCAGCATACTGACTCTTCCAGTCTGGCTCTGTAGCTTGTAGCTTTCAGCCTTGCCTCATGGTTCTTCCACATTTCTGGCATTTCTAAATTTTTTTCTTGCAACCTTGGCTTCACCCTAGCAGCTTCACAAATTTCCCCAATTGGGCCTGTTTGCAGGGATTCCAACCCTGCCACAGGTTGCTTGCCTTCCCAGACCTTCCTTTGAAATCTGAAGGAAAGCTTCCATGACACCTTTTTTTTCAGCAAAGGTAGCATTGTATGAGTGCCAAGATGGACCACCAACAGAAAAGGTCATCACACTCTCTTTAATCATTTCCACTGGGGTCTTCTCAATCACAGCCACTGGTCCTGTCTCAATCCTGACTGTCACTGGGTTTCTCTTAAACCTGGCCGCCACTAGGCCCTTTCCAATCATAGCCTCTGCTTTCTCCTTCTGTTCAGCCATCTTACTTTCTTCCACAACATCATCTCTCTGGGTCCCAGCTTTACACATGCCTTTCCAGCCAAACTGGAAATCTATAAACTCTCTGCTTTATTTTGTACTCCCGAAATTTGGTGTACAATTCTCAGAATGCAGACATCAATATCCATAATGTAGTTTGGATATTTTGCTGTTTTGATCTTCCCTCCACCAGTTTATTAATCAGCCCATTGTGTTAAAATTAAGCCTCACACAAAGTTTCAGGACACGGGCAAAATGCAAGATAAGTTCTTTGCCAAAGTGTAACACATGTGGCCCCTACTCTTTTTTGCTCTCCAAAATCTCCTGAGCATAGACTCTACCTTTCACTTTTCTAATCACATTCTGGCTCTTCCAATTTCCACTCACAAAACAGTTACAAAGACTCACAATCCATATAGTCAGACTTAGATATAGCTGTGACACCACTGCTCTGGTACTAATTTCTGTATTAGTCAGCATTTTCACAGTTATAATCCAATGGCCTGACCATGTAATTTAGAGGAAGGAAGATTTATTTGTTCATGGTTCTCCTTGGAAATATTGGGGTTCAGTCCATGTGAGGCCAGGGACCATGGAGCTCAGGGCATGGTGGCAGGAAGCAGAAAGAGGGAGAGCACAAGGCTTTGTTCCTCAAATCGTGGAAGCTGTAAGTAAGAGAGTGATCATGGGGAGAAGGAACCATATATAATCCCCAAGGCTGCAGCCCCAGGGACCCACCTTCTCCAGACACACTCCACTGGCCTGAGCCACCACCCAGATAAATCCATTACAGTGGATTTATCCACTGCTGAGATTATAAATCTCATGACTTAATTATGTCAGCCTTGACATAATTTTGTTTTGTTTAATACATGATCTCTTTAGGGAGCATTCTATATCTAACCATGACAGTATATAAGTGTATAAGTGGGGAGAGCTAATAATTCTTCTTTCATGAGATTGTGCTCATGTTTGAGAAACATATATACTTGGCTGAGGCTATATGGGTGCAAGACTGTATGAAGGCAATTTCTGTAATTTTTTAGAAAGCCTAGGCTCTCTATAGGCTCTCCGCACACCCTTGGGTAACTGCATGTCTCAGTGCAGGATCAAAAAATACTTGAAAGAGATCAGAAAAAAGTAAGAGAGACATTAAAATAGAAAAGCCACCCTTAAATTTGAATATACATTCCTAACCAAAAACTGATGTACTGAAACTTTTGTTGGTTCAAAGTTATTGAACAGAATTTCTCTCAAATCATCAGCTAGCCACTAAATTACACAGATACAGAGGTAAATTCTATAAACTCTGCTTTAAAATGAAGCAAAAATTAAAGAAAAACAAACAACAACAAAACAAAACAAAACCCCACAAAAGCTATCCATGAACATTAGACTCTATACTGTGGGAGAAACAGATTTCACAGATTTAGCTCAGACATATTCCTAAACCCTAAAACAAAACAAAGCAAAATCACAACAAACAAAAATTCCCAGCAAATATTTAAAAAGGGAAAATAATAACAGGGGAAATGTCAGGCCCTAAGTTGCTGCAAATATTTTATCTGTAAAAAAAAAAAAAGAGAGAGAGAAAGAGAAAGCCAAGCATGATGGTGCATGCTTGTAATCCCAGTACTTGGGAGGCTGAGTCAGGAGTATAGCAGGTTCTCGGCCAGCCTCAGCTACTGAGTGAGGCCCTCTGCAGCTTAGTGAGACCCTGTTTCAAAATAAGAAATAAAAAAAATAGGGCTGGGGGTGTAGCTTGGAGGTAAAATGCCCCTGTGTTCAATTCCCAGTACTGCAAAAAAAAGAGAGAGAGAGAGAGAGAGAGAGAGAGAGACATTAAAATGAACAGGAAAATTAAGGGAGAAGCAATCACTCAATATGGGATTTATCCAATAGAGGCTTCAGAACAGCTATTAAAAATAAATCTGAAGAACTACAGAAAGGCATATTTAAAGAGTTAAAGGAAAGTATAACAACAATGAACACATAAACACACACAAAATCAAAATAAAAACAAATAAATTAGTTTCTTTTTCTTTTTTTTTTTTTGCATTACCGGGGATTGAACCCAGGGGCCTTCTACCTCCGCGCTACACCCCCAGCCCTATTTTTTATACTTTATTTTGAAACCGGGTCTCACGAAGTTGGAGAGGGCCTAAGTAGAGAGAGAGAAAGACATGGAGAGAGAGAGAGAGAGAGAGAGAGAGAGAGCAGAGGCTGGCCGCGAACCTGGATCCTCCGGTCTCCGCCTCCCAAAGTACTGGGTTTACAAGCGTGCGCCACCATGCCCGGCCCAATTAGTTTCTTTTTAATTGTTGTTGTTTTGTTTTGGTACTAGCGATTGAACCCAGAGACATTTTCCTCCTAGCTACACTGCCAGCCCTTTTTATTTTTGTTTTGAAACAGGGTCTCACTAGGTTGCTAAGAGTCTTGCTACATTGCAAAGCTGTCCTTGAACCTGTGATCCTCCTGTCTCAGCTTCCCAAGTATTAGAATTAAAGATGTGTGCCATCACACCAAGCTTAAATTAATTTTAAAAAATTATGGAGAGAAAATGTGATTGAAGAGCAAAATTCACTAGGAAGTTTCAACAGCATATTTGAGGTGGCAGAAGACAGAGTTAGTGAGTTTGAAGGCAGATTGGTAAAAACCATTTAATAAATAAAAGCCAAGAGAGAGGAAAAACAGTGAACACTGCCTCAGAAGTCTATAAAATAACATCAACTGTATCAATGTATGTGTAAAGAAATCTCAAAAGAAAAAAGAGAAAAATAGTTAAAGAAATAATAGCTGAACAATTCTCAAGTTAATGAAAACCACTTCTCTATGCTTTGTAAGATAACAAATAAACTCTAAATTAAATTAAATACACAGAGACTAACAACTAGATATATCAAACTGTTGTGTGGAAAAAGAAACGTTAGATATTGAAAGCAGCAGAAGTAAAACATCTCCTCTCATAAAGGAGAATGGCATCAGTAAGGCAATGATTTGCTTCTTATCTGAAAAAAAAATAAGAGTCCTAAAAGTAGTGGAATAAAATATTCAGTTTGAAAAAGCAAACAAACGACAAAAGCATAGAAATAAGTCCCCAGAAAAACTCTTCTTTGAAAATGAAGGCAAAATAAAGAGATTTTCAATAAACAAATACAATTTGTGAATATGAGAAATTATGTAGACAGGCTACTGAAAGAAGTCTCTACAACTAAAGGAACTGACAGCAACTAATAATATGAACAGATAAGAAAGAAAGGGAACCCCATAAATGGTAAATAAAAACTAATATAAAACACAAAAGAAAACTCATATCATCTCTTAAGTTCTTTAAAACATTCAAGGCTGACTGAAGCAAAAGTTAGAATACTGTATTTTATGGTAAGAAAAGAGTAAATTAAACTCAAAGCATGTTGAAGAAAGGAAACAATAAATATTCAGAGTAGAAATCAATGAAACAGAAATAATAAAGTACATGAAGTTAGTAAAACCAAAAGTTTGTTCATTGAATACATGAAGAAATTGGAAAAAAAAAACTTGGCTAGATTGACTAAGAAAAAGACAGAGAAGCCACAAATGATTAAAATGAGAAATGAGGTAAGAGACAACACTACCATCGTTACAGAACTGAAAAGCTCATATGGGAATATTATGAAGAACTTCAAGAGAATAAATTAAACAACCTAGATTAAATAGATAAATTCCTAAAAAGATCCAAACTACCAAAATCACTCAACCATAATCACAAAATCTGCTAGACCTACAATTAGTAAAAAAAAAAAAATTCTCTGAAAATAAAAGCTCAGGCTCCAGTGATTTCATTATCAAATATTATTTATTTATTTATTTATTTTATTTTATTTATTTATTTATTTATTTATTTATTTATTTATTTACCTATTTAGTGATACTGAGGATTGAACCCAGGGGCCAGGGGCATTTTCCCTCTGAGTTACACCCCAGTCTATTTTTTTATTTTTATTTTGAAACAGGATCTCTCTAGGTTAATGAGAGTCTCACTACTTACTGAAGCTATCCTTGAAACTGTGATCCTCCTGTCTCAGCCTCCCATGTACTGGGATTACAGGTGTGTACCCCCATGCCAGCTTTATCAAATATTTAAAGACCAAATAATATAGAATGGCTCTTTAACATTCCTAGAGGAGAATGGAAACACTGTTCAACTAATATCATGAGGCCAGTATTATCCTGAGATCAAATCCAAATATCACAAGTAAATGAAGCTACAGACAAATATTTACAAGGAGAATATATGAAATACTTCTTTACATAGTATAGAAATTAGAATAAATCAATTTACTTAAAAGCTTGTATAATAAGACCTGCTATGAACCAGGTGTGGTGATACATGCCTGTAATCTCAGTACTTAGGAGGCTAAGACAGGAGAAGCACAGGTTGGAGCCGGGCCTCAGCAATTTAGAAAGGCCCTCAGCAACTTATCAAGACCCTGTCTGAAAACAAAAACATAAAAATGACTAGGGCTGTATCTCAGAGGTAGAATGCCCCTGGTTTCAAGACCCAGCACCAATAAATACATAAATAAATAAATAAATAAATAAATAAATAAATAAATGGAACAAGGGAAAAATACTCAAAGTTACTATCTTATTAATCAAGGCATGAATAGTTCTAGCCAATGAAATAATATATCCTTTTCTCTATTCCCATCTCATTGTATAAAAAGCCATTCATTTGTGGTGGCAAATCTGCCTTTATTCACTGATATTGTATTTGTGGGGAAAGGTCAAGTAATAAAATGAATAAAAATCTCTTAAACTTAATATGCAAGTTTAGCAAGATCACAAGATATAAAGTAAATATGTATAAAAAGCCTGTATCACAGAATAAAAAGATACAGGATTGACACAGGTGCCCAAATACTTAGGTATTTATTTATTTATTTATTTATTTTTGCTCATTCTTACTCATCTATGATACCACAGGAAGCAATGGTCTTCTGACAATGAGATACAACACCACAGTCTAGTTAGAAAGCAATTTACCTGTAACTGATGAGTCAAGGGAACTCCAAAGATGAAATAAATCTTTGTGGTGTTTTGAAAACATTATAAACTGATTTGATTGAAATTCAAACAAACAATTACTCAAAATTAAAAGTTAATACAAAGCCTTCTTCAGTGGTATGAAGTATTATCTTCCTTGGTATCTCCTAATTTCTCTCTTCCTTTTAGTCCAAACTTAGCTTTTTTAAGAAAAATAGAATTATAGTTTTAGCTAAAATCTTCATTGTTTCCAGTAGGGTGTGACAGACATGTATATCCATCTGAGTAAGCAGGGCAGTTTGGCAGAGTTGAGAGGCGCAAACAGGTATGGCTCTGATGTAGTCACATAGGTCGCCATCCTGTGGGGTGGGGTTTGCTGAATTCAGCTGATGAAATCTGGACAAATTTTGTTGTGAGGAAATCAAATATAATCTCATGGCTACAGCCCTTAGGGTTAACAATGTACTGTTGTTGTAGATTCCACTGCTGAATATATGTCTGGTTTTGGTTTACATGCGTATGGTGTAAATGCTCATAAATTGCAAGAGGAGATTATATTGATCTTGTTAGAAATAAATTTTCATGACATCATAAGAAAAAACACATATTCAAAAATTGCTCGGCAAGGAAATTTTACTTTTTTGCAAAAAAGGATGCTGCCGCCTTATGGAGCCAAGTATGTGAGCACACCTGGCAGAGAATCTGCTTGGATCTTTTATTTCTAATGCAAAATTTCTTCACCATATTCCTATTGGTGGGAGTGTGGTTTCATAGTCTCACATGGATGCTGGGCAAGGAATTAGCATTTGCAATTTTTAGGAAATGCTAACTTTATAAAAAGATGAGTGCTTATACAAGGTTACAAAATGGTGGTTTTACAAAATGGAGTTTAAGTTAAGATAATCCTGTTATAGAAAGATCAAATTACATTCTCACAATCTGAAAGGGGTGCATGTAGAGTAGTACTAATAACCCTAATGACCCTTTGAGTTTCAGGTCTCTGTGACTGATGATATTGTTGACTGGGGCCTATGACAAAGGGAGGCAAAACCAGAGGTACTCATTAACGCATCACAGCCTTGATTTGCCTATCATTCCTACACCTCTTGGAAACTACGAGCTTTCTACTAGGTTCTAGTTAAAACAGAATGCCTTATGTGGAGGTCTTGTGACTGGATACTCTCAATTTAGGGTAGGCTAACTCAGGCTCAGTAATTCATGAGATGAGTAGAGCAAAAATAAAAACCTCTCATGTCGAATGTAAATTGAGGAATACAACCCAACTCCAGTAGTGTCATAGTGTTACATAAAAAGGTGACTAGCCTTTTTGCGAAACTTTCAGGCCATTCTGTTTATCTGAACCAAAACTTCCAGCTCAATGAAACCTTTGATTCACAGAGTTCTCCTTAAGCACCTGGGTCTGGTTCACTGATAGCTTGTCTAAGCTGAAAAGAAATGGTGTCTATTGTAGCTGACCAACCTCAGCACCAGCTGTTCAGAGCCAAAGAGGTAACACGGTCACCTCACCCAGTGGGCAGAACTCAAGTGCATTTTCATAATTCTGGCTAATATTCCCTTGAATGGAGTTTGTTTATTTTATTGACTCATGGGTTTTTGCTTACATCCTGCTTTGTGATAAACTTGAAAAACTGTAGACTAGTAAACTAAAGACAAGCCAGACTGTCTGGATCACTCATGCAGTTGATCTTGGTAAGGATACATTCTCTGGTGAGACTGAGAGCAACCTGTTGATTGAGACTGCACCTCCTTTAGTTCCAACATTGTTGCCTGGATCCATCATTGTAGAGAAAATGGAGACATACCCACCCACAAAGTGGGTACAAAGTGAAGAATTCCATATCTGATACATAGACTACTATTGCAAATCAGACTAGTGAGTACTGCCAAAAGTTGACCAACTCCACCTCACTTTTCCAAGTTCATACACCATTGTAAGTTAGTTTGGTCATTGAATGCAGCAGACCCCAAAAAGAAAGCATATCCTCTTGGCTGTCCCATGGGTTAGAATTGAGATAAAATAACAGTAATTATACTATTTTAAATGCCCCTGGGTTCAACCCCCAGTGCCACACGCACAAAGTAATAAACTAAAATTAATAATAAATAAATAAATAATTAATAATAAATAAAATTTAGGACTTTCTCCTGACTGTTCCTGGGCATGACCCTTTATTGTCTTCACTAATGGCAAAACCAGGCTTGTCTTGTTGGTACAGCCTTAGTGTGAAAGCCCATCCAAAATACATCCTACAAGAGTTAAATATCCTGATTTAGCCACCTGGGATTTGAATTGGATTGACATGGTCCATCATCATAAGACAAATAATCACATAGTTGAATACACCACTCCATGCATGGCCCACATATACCAAAGTCAGGAATATATAATGGATCTCTTTAAATTTTTTGGAAACGTCCTTATTCCTCTGGTACCTGACACTTCACAATGTTAAGTTCTGAATGTGAGAAGAGGATGACTGGAAACAATAGTACAGGCATATCTATTAGAGAGAGGCATACCTATATTTTGATTATGAAGTGAGAACAACAATGAAGAAAACTGAGAAGGAAGCACCTCAGAAGTGGGATGGGATTGGGATGAGGAGAGAGAGAGAGATTTATTATCTTTATCTTTTTAAAACTTCTCAAGGAAACTTCCTCATGAAATAAAATGCTCCATGTAGCTTTCCAAGACTATTGTAAGCATCTTAAATTTCTCTAAGTCTGTGGTCAGGAAATAGTTAACACAGGAGGTCCAGGTGATTCAAATTTTATATCTTCCAAAGAAAGTCCTATGTTCACAACTATTCTTGGAAGCTCCTGGGAGAGAAGTTCTAAGCCCTTGGAATATTCTGCCTAATATAAGTGTTTTTGTATGTATAATCATGTTTATCTTAATAATGTGATTTTTGGGGGGGGGTGAAGGATTGTTTTGCCCTGAGGAACTTGTGTCTGAGTGACAGAGTTTAATCAGGTACTACATGCTAATCTGACTGAACTCCTATAAAATCCCTGGACACTGAGGCTTGAGTGAACTTCCCTGGTTGGCAACACTTTACATATGTTGTCAGACAATATTAAGCTCCTCCTCATGCAAATCCACTGGGAGGAGATATCTGAAATCTTGCCCCCAATTTCTCCTGGACATGTCCCATGTGTCTTTCCTCTTTCCTGATTTTGGTTGGTATCCTTTTTCTGCAATAAGGCATAACTTTGAGTATCATAGTTTTTCTGAACTCTGTTAATCATTGAGCCCAAAGGTGGTTTGGGGATCTCTTGACATGGTCTGCCATCCCCTGTGTATTTTTAAGATTTCCATCAGTATACTTGAGATAATCAACTTATAAATAGAAAAGGTTTATTTTGGTCCATGATCAGTTGGCATCATTGCTTTGGGCCTGTGGTGAGGCAGCACATGATGGCAGGAGCTCATGCAGGAACAGAGCTGCTCACCTCATGGCCAGGAAGCAAAGAGAGAATAGAGAAGGGGCCAGTGTCCTACAATCACCATCAGGGGCACACCTACAACAACCTCAATACCTTCCACTTGGTCCCATCTCTGAAAGGTTCTACCACCTCACAATTGTCCCATCATGGACACCAATCAACATGTAGGCCTTTGGGGGAGATTCAGGTCCAAACATCTGTGCTCTGCTAGATGGCTTTGATAATGATTTCATTGCCATTCCCCTTAACCTTGCTGAGAACTCAATTGGATGAACCAGGGAAGGGCTTCAACTCCTATGCCACTGCCAAATGTTTTCAGCACTTATTCCTCTAGCGTCTATTCAATAATTTCATGGAGCAGAAAAATCATTTGGCTTTTGATATGGACAAGTAAAATAGGTTAAATAGGTGGCCCTTTAGCAGTCCCTCAAAACAAGAGCTAAATTCAATTATTGAACTGTGAATCCCAAGAAATACCAGCTAGCTAGTTAAGAGTATACCTCAGGAGTAATGTCAACCTCTGACCCCATACTGATGTAGGTCACCCTAGGAGGCCCCCAACAATTGTGAAAAACACATTCTTGCCAAAGACACCATGTGTGAAAGTCATGCATTAACTTTCCATCTTCCCCCAAAACACAGTAACTTTCACTGTGGAGGTAGTCATAAGAGACCTTCAAGTGAGTAAAGAAACAATAACAATAGATTTTGTGATCCACTAATAACTGCAGAGATGTCCTAGAGGCATAGTAGACTAAATAATTTCACAGACTCTATGGATATGTGTTTCTATAAATAAAAAATGCTAAAAAAATGTGTTCCTGAATTTAATTGAAATTAACAATCTCACCAACTGAGCTCTGGAAATGATTCAAGTCTAACTCCACTCTCTAAACAGGGCTGTTGTAGAAGCTAGAATTTCCCTAGATTTCCTCCTTATAGGCCCAAACATGGTCTATACATTTATTGATACATCCTGGGTTAATTCCTTGGGCCAACTGGTAATATCAATATTGGAACTTAAGAGGAAAGCCACCTGGCATTTGGAAATAAAACATGATGGTTTATGGGATTTGCTTAGCTGGCTTATTTTGGGTCCCTAGGCTATGACTGAGGTCAGCACTCCAGGTTAATTCCATCTTGCTGATTATAGTCCTATTGATTATAAGCTTAATTAATTGCTGTGTTAAAGATTGAACAGATATGGTCCCAGCATATGTTTGTCAGATTAATCAGAGTGGCCAGCAGAATGGCATCATCATGGAAAATCTTATCAGAAGCCACAGTTAGAAATTAGGGTAGATATTCTTAAGAGACAGTTCTCCACGGTTCTCTTTTCTATACTAACTGCTCTTTGTTCTGGACTATTTTTTGATGGTGTTGGTAAAGTTAACCAAGTTAGAAGATAGAGATGATGTTTCCCTTTGGAGGAAAAGGGAAGTGGGATTGCTGACCATTAGAAAGGTTTTGTCTGAGCTCAAGGCTGCTCTCATGAAAGGATATGTAGGCATTTGAGCCCTTCCATGTAATCCAGGTGGGACAAGGGGAAATTAAGCAAATATGCTGATGCCTACAGTGTCCTTTGTACTGTGAGTAATACAGACCTTCATTGTTTACCTAGAAGTCTGTGTCTTCTACTAGTATCTCTGAAAATGTGACAGGCTAATTTGTTAGCTTGTAAGTAAGATAAAATATCAGATCCTTCACATTAATAATACCCAGAGTAAGAGTCATTCTGCTTAGGAATTCTTCAGAATATACCATTCAAGGCCATCATAAAAACACACATTTAAATAGCTCCTGGATAATTATTACATCAAATTTGAAGGAGCATAAACTTTGGAATCAGAAGCATCTGAAGAAAAAAATCCAGTCTTCCTGCTTGTCAATATCACAGCAATACCAACATGTAGTATGATGAGTAAATACAATGGAATTAAAATAAAGCTATTATCCAGCACCTGGTCTGATGAAATCTATTAATGATTTTTTTCTTTAAGATTTTTTTAAAGATTTGGGGACTTAATTGTCATACAAAGAAAAAGATTACAAACAAAAATAGTATATACTATCCATATAAAATAAATATACTTTATAAAGAAACTAAAGTAGAAAACTATAATTTCATCCTAAATGACAGATAATTGTTAATGTTTTAGTGTGTATGATTTTTATTTGTTTTAAAAAGCAGATTTTACAAAATAGAATATACACAATTTTGTATCCTGAGGGAGGCCCTGGTGAATTTATTTTCAAGAAAGAAAATATGTTAACATCACAAGTCAGAAAAATTGACGGTTGAATTTTTGATAAATCTACCAGTTAAAAACATAAATGGGGCATTTATAATGACTTTTCTTTAGCCCAGCCATCTGGACATTTGCTATATTTTTATTAAAGGCAAAAAAAAATTGACTAAAACTTTTAATGCAATTAAATCCCAGGCCTCTACAGAGAGAAAACTAGAGATAAAATAATCCACAAAAAGTCTAAAAAAATCTTTGTTGCATCTCAAAATCCATTAATTATAGTAATTATCTATGATTGAGACTCTTAAGACATCTGCAGTGAAACAAGGGGCTATGTTCAAACATGCTCATTTCATATTTCAATCTCTTAAATATAACTATTGTTAAAGAATTAGTTGGAAGTCATTTAGAAAGTAAGTTTCAGAAAACCAATTCTGGCATATGACAGAGACAAAATTGAAGGATTAATAAAGGAAAATGTGCCCAAATATTATGATCTTCATCATTATATATAAATTCATATAAAAATGAAGAAAATTCAGTTGATGATTAACTTCAATTATACTTCTTTATTTAGGTATTAAGAGTATTAATGCTACTAGCTAGTAAAACCTGCAATAATATAATTGTAATGAATTCTCATTCAGGGAAAACAAAGGCCATTCATTCATTCAATGAACACTTTGTCAGGTAACTACATATGCCTGACCATAAAGTGTGGAGAAAATGCGGCAATGCTTCCAATTCTAATGATCCACTGGAATTGTTACATGTCAGGATTAGAAATATGCTCAACACTGGGCAGATGTCTAATTATATATTGTTGAAAATATAAAAGAGCTATTCCATGAAGTTTATTTTATGTGATACTATAAAATTAAATTAAATATAAATAAAAATTAAAATATTAAATAAGAAGACCATGCATACACACTTAATAAATAAAATAAAGAATATTAAGTAAAAAGACTGAGAAGATTATTATCCACATGGGTAGTGATGCAGGCAATTTTTTAGATTTTATTCTTTGTGCTTTTGATATTTCCAAAATTTAGCAGTGGCTAACAGTTTATGTTTAAATCTAAAGCATTTAATTTAATTTTTTTTTTTTTTGCGGTACCGGGGATTGAACCCAGGGGCGTTCTACCTCCGCGCTACACCCCTGGCCCTATTTTTTTATACTTTATTTTAAAACTGGTCTCATGAAGTTGCGGAGGGCCTCACTAGGTAGAGAGAGAGAGAGAGAAAGAGACAGGGAGAGAGAGAGAGAGAGAGAGAGAGAGAGAGCTGAGGCTGGCCACGAACCCGGATCCTCCGGTCTCTGCCTCCCAAAGTACTGGGATTACAAGCGTGCGCCACCACGCCTGGCTTAAAGCATTTAATTTTAAAAGAAAAAAGTAATATTTGTCTTATATACTATTTATTTTAGGTTTTGTTTAATAAAACAATATAATAATGTTAATATTGAGTATAGTTAAGACTGAAAGACTCAAATCAGTTGGGTCAAAGTCAACCATTAATGACGTCTTTGATTCTGAACATAAGATTTTGTGCTTGTTTTCCTTTGCTTTTATTTTGATGGGTTTTGACAGGCTAAACTATATAATCATTTTAATCCCTAAGAAAATAGTTATTGTCTTTAAGGTAGCTAAGAGCCTTATAGTGTCAGGACCCTTTTCAAAAAATATCTCTGAGGAAGAATAAGGCAATCTAAATTGGGATGGTGTTCACTTATATAAATGAGCCAAATGGGTTTAGATGCATGTATACTTAAAGATCTGTGTGTATAGTGAACTGTTCCAAATGACTCCCTATGTAATGTCAAAAATGTTTCCTGTCAAAAATAGTTCTCTTCAGATCATATAAATCTTTTGACTTTTACTAAAAAAAAATTTCCTGTGTTTCTCATCGATTTCCAATTGAATATTACTCTCAGCCTTTCAGCCTTAAGTTTTTGACCCTTTACATTTTCATTCATTTATATTAATCCATGAATAAATCTGTGAATAAGGAATTAATAAAACTGAATCCCTTCACCATTTCAGTGAGGTCTATAATCATGATTTGCTTGGTAAATGGGAAATATCATTAAAATATTCACCCTATTAGTTATTTATGTAATGACTAATACAAAATGGTGTTTACTTTTCTAGGTAAGATGAAATTTAGAAGTTTTCTTTACTTATAACCCATACTATTATATTTAGCACTCTACATAGAAGTATATTTTTCTTGATTGGAGTTATTCACTTATTCATCGAGAAAACTATTTACTAAGGAGCTATCATGTGTCAAAAACTCTTCATGATGCAGAGGACAGAAATAGCACCACCACTTCCAAAAATATCAGTGCCTTGACAAAGTTACATGTAAATAATTCATAGAGAATAAAATATAAATGTTAATTATGTAGTATTGTAATGATAATTGAAAAGGAAAATTAAAGCCTAAAAGAGAAAAGAGTAAAGCTACAGCTAAAAATGGAATCAAAAAAGACTTATTCAGCAAGCGACCTTTCAGGGTGATTTAAGGTATAAATAAAATGGCCCAAGGCAGACATGTCCCTGCAAGATCAAGGGACACTGACTATGTCTATGTGGATGTGGAACAGTATAAGCAGTAGGAGGAGAGTAGCAGGAAATGAGGTGAAAAGGGTAATGAGGCAGGTTTGGGTGGGGGGAAGTCAGGAGAGGTATAAAGCACTGAGCTTTGGGAGCACACTGTGGAGTCCTATAGATGTGGTTTTACCTTGAGTGATATGGAAACCACTGACATATTCTGAGCAGAGGCAAGGCACCTCGACTCCAGGATTAATAAAGTCCCTTGACCCACACGGAAACCACTTAGAAGAACACAACAGCAACCTGGAACTAGGTGAAAAATAAGGATGACTCAGACTCCGGGGGTGAAAATAGGTGAAAAAAAAAATAGGCTCATTGGGGGCTACCTTGTGAAGACTGAAACTTTTGTATCTGTAGAGAGAAAGGGAAGAATCTAGAACCGCTTCACGGGTTTTGCCCTGCAGAAGTGGAAGCATGGAAAGAGTACAAGAAGAGTAAACTAGGGATTTATTTTAACCAACGCTTTTAAACACCACTGCAAAATGAATAAAAATATGTAACTTCTCCTGCTGTGCCTCGTGTGTCATGTTGGGACAAGCAGTCAAAGTTCCCGAATCAATAACCGTTTTGATTATACCGTTCCAGAGAAACAATGTATAAAAACATATTCCAGTGCAATTTCTATGTAATCTGTTCCTCCTGTCCCATCGAGTGTGACAGTGTATTATTATATATTGACAGAAAACATCAATATGGATGATGTTAGACGGTGGGAGGAAAGCATTTTGGTGTGCTGGTTTTGTCTTCATAATAACAGCATTGATCTGTATTTCAGCTTACCGGTTTTCAGTAGCTCACAGTTAATTTGCCCGTATCTACATTGGTATGAGCAGTAATATGGCGAGTGTCAGAAGGGATCTGCGATTCACAGAAACAGCTCTGTCGCCTAATAATTTTTGTCAATTGTGAATTAATTATTAATCTGATTTGTCTTTCTTTGTTTGGAGTTCTGCAAATGTTAGTAAATCAGGGTCTGCTCAAACTTTTATAGAATTGGCATGATAATAAGCAGACACTTTCAGGTTTGCTTACTTTTTTCTCTTGTCTGATAAATAAACTATTCTGGTATTTTTATGGCCTAGGGATTGCCATTTACTCAATTTTACAAGGATTTACTCAAAGAAAATTGCTTTGTGATTTTCATATTTTACCTCTCTACTTTGTTTGAGATGTTAGCAATCTTTTTTAAATAGTGTGGAGGAGCCGGGCGTGGTGGTGCACGCTTGTAATCCCAGTACTTTGGGAGGCAGAGACCGGAGGATCCGGGTTTGTGGCCAGCCTCAGCTCTCTCTCTCTCTCTCTCTCTCTATCTCTCTCCTTAGTGAGGCCCTCCGCAACTTCGTGAGACCCGGTTTCAAAATAAAGTATAAAAAAATAGGGCTGGGGGCGTGGCGCGGAGGTAGAACACCCCTGCATTCAATCCCGGGTACCGCAAAAAAAAAAAAAAAAAAAGAATAGTGTGGAAGATTTCATCCTATTCTTGGGCCATCAAATCGTGGCAGCACTGAGAAAAAGGATGGGTTTTGGAAGTTGACTTCAATCAGTTAATAGTTAAAAACAAGTTACTCTGAGGAGCCTCAAGTTACTCTGTTATTGAACTAAAAAGGCCTATTGAGGAAGATGCTCTTTGATCTAACTTTAATCAGGCTTCTCCAAGCCCTCTGCTGGACTGGTCCTGCCCTGGTAGAATCTATTTTGAGCAAGCATCTTAAGACAGTTGAGCAAAAATCCCCACCTTTTGTATGTGACGATACTCTATGTCTGATCAAATTTCTCACTCCCAAACTCTGACCTGTATCTTTTCACCCTCACCTTCTTTTAAGATGAAATCTGTTGAGTTGGTCCTGCAAGGATTCCCCTTACCAAATGATGTTTCCTCTACTGATTTTCCATCGACTGGACACCATTCCCTCCCTAACCCTCCCATTCCTTGTTTTTAAATCCTCACTTGGTTCTTGTTGGAGTTGAGCACAGTCTCTCTTTACCTCAAGACCCATTTCAGTGGTCCCTATACCTATTCAATCAAAGCCTTCTGTACTGTCTTAACAAGTGTTACAAGTATTGTTTTCTTTAACACTACTTCAGAGGCTTATAAGGAGGATTGAACAAGATAATGTATATGGAACTCCTTGCAGAGGCCTGACCCTTAGTTTCTGCCAACTGCTTTGTCAGTGAGCCTGTTACTTTGTATGGAAGGCCCACTATATGCCCTTTAAGTAAAGTCATTTCCCTTCAGAGATGACAGATGGCATGGATGTCTATATTCAGTGTGTTGAATATTCAAACTATTCAGCCTATTACTAACTTAATTGGTGGGAAATCAGCACAATTCCTTAATTGCTATACAAATGATTATGTTAAAAATCATTATTACACTTTTCACATGATCATTCATATTCTACAGATAAAACCTATAAGGAAAGTAGTGCATTAAAGTGATTTGCATTTTCCAATTAAAAGCTCAGGATTTTACACCATGCCTGGTCAGGGGACTTTGGTTTCTTATCATATATTGGCTAAATTTGAAAGCAGATAGAAATTTAGAAGGCTGAAAGGGCCAACTTAGTACCCTCAAAAAAAGAAAAAAAAATCCCCACTTAGCTGAAATACAAACTGTGTTTGCAGAGGTTATACAAAATAACCTGGCTTCCCAGTTCATACACAAGAGTGTGTCAAGCAGAAAATTAGACACCTGGCAGCTACAAGTGTTTTGGTTTTATGTTTTCAGATACATGGCCAAGATTACTTTGTGACTGCCAAATTGCTACCTTAATGTAAAAGCAGAGAAACACATTAGATTTTTACTTCCTAGAAAATCATGTTCAATCTTTGCTTAAAAATGTCTTCATTAGCAGAGAGAGGGAATTTTTTCTTCTTACCAGAATTACCTTCCATCCATTTTGTAGGGTTGGGACCTTGGGGAATGTCTGACAATACTGCAGAACTCTAGGAATATCTCCTAGGTTTTAAAATGTTAATTTTATTGCTGAAAGCCTTTTAGGGCAAAGAGTATAACTGAATGGCATAGGGGATGATGCAGTTATTTGCTTCTCTAATGGTAATAAGTGAGTCAAACTTGGGATTTATTATTATTATTATCATTTCCATTTTACTTACAGTGTGGTCTTATGTCCCTTTTTCAACAGACACAATCCTCAGATTTAACACAGGATGGAAGAGAGTGTTATAAAACTTTTAGGGAAGTAGATCAAAACTCTACTCAAGTTATACCTATCTTTAACATCCTCTTTAAAAGAAACATAAAAAGACACAGTGCATATCAGCTAAAGGAAATCCAAGAAGTAAATATAATACACATTCTTTTGCCCAAAAGTAGCTATTCTTAAGTTAATGATAAAGCATTTGAATATAAATAAATAAAATATTGGCTACAAGATTCTGAGAAATCTATCTTACTGTTTGATAACAAAATGTATCCCTAAAAATTGGCTTATGGCCCAATTTCTGAAAGCTTTTTTTCCTATCCTTTTTGTTACACTTTCAAGTTTACTTAAGCCAGCCAATTGTAACATGAAATTGATTAATCAAAGACAAATGTGCTTGAAAATACAATTGGAACTTTTGGGTGTTTGTCAATTTTTCATACAGTCATTCCCTATTTATTTGCTTCATAAAGTTATGCTGACTTAGTCCATTTAGGGTGCTACAGCAAAATACCACAGAACTGCTTAGTTTCTAAGCAGCAGAGTTTATTTCTCATGGGTCTGGAGCCTGAAAAGCCTAAGATCAAAGTGTCCACAGATTTTCTGTCTGGTGAGGACCTGTTTTCCGTTTCATAAATGACAGTCTTCTTGCTGAATCTTCACTCAGTGGAATGGACAAGTCAGAACTCTGGGCCCTTTTTTATAAGGGCACTAATCCCATTTATGAAGGAAAGGCCCCACCTCCTCACACCATCATTTTATGAGTCTTGGTAAGGAGGGAGGCAGCCTTCAGCAATAGTAACTTCTGTCATTCGCATTGGACATACCTTGGTTGGATTAGCAGGGAGAAAGACCAGGGAAATAAGATGGGAAGAAAAATTCAGCTAATGGCCACTGTAATTACCTTACTAGGTGACACTTAAGTTTTTTCAGAACTGGGTATAATTGGTCTCTGTACTGGGGTAGGACTGAACATAGAAATGAGATCAGCTTTCAGAAAATGAACAGGATGGAGAAGGGCAACTGAGACGAGTCATTCATTCTGCCAACACATAGGAAAGAGCTCTTGAGGAATAATAAATGGACTAAGAGTATCATTGAAGAGATTTGGATTTAATAAATATTTTTCACAAACCAGTTGGCTTATTTTGCCACCAATACGTCGTCCCAAAACATGCCAGGAATGAGGAGGACTATCAGTATCAAAATATGCAAGACAACTACCATCTCTATAGTGAAAGCTTTTCTTTGGTCATCAAAGAACTGAACGAAGAAAAAAGATTCAACATTACAAAGAAAGTATTTCTTCTAGAAAAATTGATACAGAACCCATACAAAGAACCGTCCAAGGTAATATTGGATGAATTGTGGAAACTGAGAGAAACATTTTGGCATTTAGATTCTAAACTATTTTTCTTTCTTCTACAGAAGTCAAAATTTTCACTTATTTGGCACCTTAAATGTATATGGAAGTTGCTTTTGAAAGTATTATTTATAGTGTACAGGCTCATTTGAGTAATGAACTTTTCTAAATGATTAGGCCAATTTATTTCTCTCCCTTTGCTTTTAGTTTTCTTACTACATTTCTCATTTCTTCCGTTTAACCTCGGCTAGTGAATGGTGTCTGATATAGCCAAAGGCACTCTATTATTTCTATTATCAGTCTCCCTTACTTCTGTATAAGATAGCAACCTCTGGAGAACAGTTTGCATCTTTTTTCATTTGCGTATTCCTAGCATCCATTAAGTACTTCATATATATGCATGCAGTACTATTTATTATTTCATAACAATAAAATGAATCCATGAACTCATATTATATGAAGTCCTATGAAGTAGGACAACCTCTCCTATATGAAATATTGGAAAGTAGGTTGTTCCAGTCATCCATTTCTGTTACCAAACTACACATAAATTTTGTGTAAAATTACAATTTTTTTTTTTTGTGGTACCGGAGATTGAACCCAGGGGCGTTCTACCTCCGAGCTACACCCCCGGCCCTATTTTTTTTATACTTTATTTTGAAACCGGGTCTCACTCAGTTGCGGAGGGCCTCACTAAGTAGCTGAGGCTGGCTGCGAACGCTGATCCTCCGGTCTCTGCCTCCCAAGTACTGGGATTGCAAGCGTGCGCCACCATGACCGGCTTAAAATTACAAATTATAAGCCACACTTAGTGACTTAAAGCAACAGCACAATTTTGTGGGTAAGTAATTTACTTATGGCTTAGTTGGGGTATTCTTGTGCTACAGCTGTTGGTATTTATTTGTTGCCTGGGTGGGGATCAAATGGATTTCTGCCTCCATCTCCATGTAGTCTCCAGGCTTCTCCTATGATCACTCAGAGCTTCCAGAAACCAAGACAAAGACTGCCAGATTCCTTGTCTTCTAGGTCCAGATCTGCACAGCTCCCAGTCTCCAGGATCATATTCAAGATGGTAGAATAGAGGAAGACAGTGCATTTCAGTTGTACCCAGATTCAGAATTCAACCAATGAGAAGACTACTTCTTGGCAAAGGAAGAAGAGCAGTCAGAACTCAACAGAAAAAAAGATAGGTAAAACGTGGTGGAATTGGATGCAGCACAGAGAACAGAGGGCTGAGAAGAGCCCTACGCATCTGATCTGTTTAGCGGAATGGAGGTGATTCTATCTTGGCAAGCTAGTGCTGAAGTTGTGGGCTGACAGGAATCTGTGGCTGTCAGAGACCAACTCCAGCAAAGGAGAAGCAGAATCTGTTGAGCCAGTGATTGCAGAGAACCATCATCAAAAGCAATCACATTCTTTTCTCCATGCTCAAATACCTCAAGATGGTGACTCCCCAGACCTTCCAGCCAGACTGACCACTGACCAGTGAACTCCTGTAGCTGCAGCTGAACTCAGTGGGACCAAGAAATGACAGGACCTTCCTGCAGGGACCCCAGTGGTTACAAGCTGCCATTCACAAGACCTCTGTGAATCTATAGACCACCCAGCCAAACTTCCCAGTGAACTCCTGTGGCTGTAGCTGAACTCCACCCTTCCTGCAGGGACCCAAACAGCATTCATCAAGACCTTGAGTTTACAAACTAACCCAGTGGGACATGGGGATACAAGGACTTGCCTGGCAACTAACCCAGTGGGACATGGGGATACAAGGACTTGCCCATGGGCTTTGTGAGTTTGTAAGTAATCCCTGTGGAGGAGAGGGTAGGAGCTAGTGTCAGACACAGCAGAAACATGAATCAGCACACAGTCTGTAAGGATGCTCGGATGCATGGGACCTAGGGTGAGCAGTTTACTGTGCCCCTGCAGAGTCTCCAGCAATCACCACAGGACTGCCAGCAGTGGTATCTGTGGGGTGAAATAATTCAGCCAACCATGCTGCAGGATCAGAAGGCTATAAACTTGCATCTGGTGGCACCACAAGCACCAAGGCTGGAAACCAACTAGGTCTCATATGATCTCAACTACCCAGATCAGTAGTGGTGTCCCTGGGGCTAAAAAATTGAGCACAAATTCCATTAACTGACAATTATCAATGTGATTACAACCAGCAAATCAGTGGTGGTGTCCCTGGGCCATCAAAGCTTAGCCAGATGGTCCACAAGCTCAGAATATAGTAATTTCAGTAAAGGTGAAATTTCACTAAAAGGGAAAGGATGGATATAGTATGCAAATGGAGGCCAAAAACAAGCAGGGACAATGCTCCTATCCAACAAAGAGACAAAACAGGTCACTTCTTACTAATAAAAGAACAAACCCAACATGAAGATGAATGATAGTAAAAAAAAAATTATGCTCCAAATATGGCCATGCCAACCTTTATTAAAAAAAAAAACTCTTTGGGACATTAAATCTCAAATAGACCCAAATACAATAATATTTGTAGACTTCAAACCACAGTTCACACCATTAGATCAATCTTCCAGGCAAAAGTTGAGTAAGACTCTTCAGACCTAAAGAACAGTATAAACCAAATGGCCCTAATAGACATATACAGAATATTCCAACCAACAACAGCTGAATACAAATTCTCAACTGTTTATGGAACCTTCTCCAAAATACATCACATTCTAGGTCACAAAGAAAGTACTAGCAAATTCAAAACATACTTAATTATATTAAATGAGGACTGGATCATAGAAGAAATAAGGGGAAAAGAATAAAAAAAATCCTATAATTAAATGAAAATAGAGACACTATGCATGCAAATCTTCAGGATACTTGGTAGGTGTTTTTAAGAGGAAAATTTATAACACTGAGTGCCCACATAAGAAAAACAGAGAGTTATCAAATAAGCAAACTAATGACACACTTCAAGGCCCTTGAAAAAACAAGAACAGACTAATCCCAAGCCAGTAGAAAGCAGGAGATAATTAAAATCAGAGCAGAAAGCAATGAACTAGAGAACAACATTAAAAAATACAAAAGATCAACAAAACAAAAAGCTGGTTCTCTGTAAAGATTAACAAGATTGATAAATCCTTAGCCAATCTAAACAAAAGAGAGAATGGACCCAAATTATTAAAATAAAAAAATTATTAAAATGAAAAAGGAAACATCATCACAGAAAGTGGGAACATCCAGAGGATCATCAGAAACTATTTTGAAAATGTATAAGCCAATAAAATGGAAAACATAGAAGAAATAGACAGATTTATAGTCACATACAATCTACCTAAATTGATCCAAGAGGATATAGAAAATGTAAACTGACCAATAGCAAGCAAAGAGATAGAAACAACAATAAAAAGCCTTCCATCACAGCCGGACGTGGTGGCGCATGCTTGTAATCCCAGGACTTTGGGAGGCGGAGATTAGAGGATCTGGGTTCGTGGCCAGCCTCAGTTCTCTCTCTCTCTCTCTCTCTCTCTCTCTCTCTCTCTCTCTCCTTAGTGAGGCCCTCCACAACTTCATGAGACCCGGTTTCAAAATAAAGTATAAAAAATAGGGCCGGGGGTGTAGTGTGGAGGTAGAACGCCCCTGGGTTCAATCCCCGGTACCGCAAAAAAAAAAAAAAAAACCTTCCATCAAAGAAAAGCCCAGGTCCAGATGGATTCCCAGCTGAATTCTACAAAACCTTTGTAGAAGAACAAAATCCAATACTTCACAAGTTATTCTGTGGAATCGAAACAGATGGAATCCTTCCATATTTCTTCTATGAGGGCAAAATCACTTTAGTACCAAAACCGAATAAAGATACCTCAAGACAAGAAAATTACAGACAAATATCCTTGATAAACATAATGCAAAAATTCTAAACAAAGTACTAGTGATACACATTCAAAACCATATCAAGAAAATTGTACCACATGACCAAGGTGGTTTCATTCCAGGGATGCAAGGCTGGCTCAACATATGCAAATCAATATATCTCAATCATTGCATAAATAGAACTAAGGACAAAAATCACATGATCATCACAATAGATGCTAAAAAAGCATTTTAAAAAATCCAACACCCATTTATGTTAAAAACTGAAGTGAATTGGAATAGTAGAAACTTACCTTAGCATCATTAAGGCAATATACAATAAACCCAAAGCCAACAGCATATCGAATGGGGAAAAACTTCAGAAATTCCTTTTAAGATCAGGAGCAAGAAAAGGATGCCATGATTCTATAATTAGAAGACCCCCAAAAAAACTCAACCAAAAGACTTTTAGAGCTGATTAACAAATTCAACAAAGTAGCCGGATACAAAAATCAATTAAAAAATCAGTAGCTTTTCTATATGCCAACCATGAATCCAGAAATGAAAAAAAATCCAGAAAACAACTACATTCACAATAGTCTCAAAAACAATTAAATACATAGGAATAAATCTAGCCAAGGAGATAAAGACCTCTACAATGAAATCTATAAAATTCTAAAGATAGAAACTGAAGAAGATCTTAGAAGATGGAAAAATCTCCCATGCTCTTGGATAGGCAGAATAAATGTTATCAAAATGGCAATTATAATAAAAGTAATTTACAGACTCAATGCAATCCTATTAACATCTCAATATCATTCTTCACAGACCTAGAACAATCAGTTCTAAATTTCATATGGAGATACAAAAATCCAGAATAGCCAAAGCAATTCTCAGCAATAAGAACCATGCAGGAGGAATCACAATTCCTGACTTCAAATTATTCTACACAACTGTAGTAATAAAAACAGCATGGTATTAGCACAAAGACATATAGACCAATGGAAAAGAATAGAAGATGCAGAAAAAAATCCACACATGTATAGATAATTTATTTTTGATGAAGGTGCCAAAATCATACGTTGGAGAAAAGACAGCCTTTTCAACAAATAGTGTTGGGAAAAGTGGTTATCCATTTGTAGAAAAATGAAATTAAATCCATACCTCTCACCCTTCTCAAGAGTCAACTCCAGATGGATAAAATACCTAGAAACTGCTAGAGAAGGACAAAGGTCCAACACTCCAACATATAGGAGACTTTGAAACTACTAGAGAAGGACAAAGGTCCAACACTCCAACGTAGAAACTACCTCAATAAGACCTCCAAAGCTCAGGAAATTAAAACAAGAATTAATAAATAGGATGTCATTAAACTAAAAGGTTTCTGCTCATCAAAGGAAACCATCAAGAGTCTAAAGAAAAAGCTTAGAAAATGGGAGATGATCTTTGCCAGCTATTTCTCTCATAGAGGACTAGTGTCTAGAATATAAAAAGTACTCAAAAGACTGAACATTTTAAAAAAACACATTCATGACATGGGCAATTGAACTAAATAGAAACTTCACAAAAGAAGAGATACAAATGGCCAATAAATACATGAAAAAATGTTCAACATCATTAACAATCAGGGAGAAACAAATCAAAGCTCCACTGAGATTCCATTTAGTCCCAATCAGAATGGCAATCATCAAGAAGTCAAACAACAATAAATGCTGGTGAGGATGTGGGGAAATGGGAACTCTTCTACAGTGTTGGTGGGATTTCAAATTAGTGCAGCCACTATGGAGATCAGTGTGGAGATTCCTTAAAAAATTGGGAATAGATCCACAATATGATCCAGCTATACTACTCCTGGGTATCTTTCCAAAATGACTGAAATCAGAATATTATAGTAATGTGTGCATATCCATGTTTAGAGCAGCATAATTCACAATAGTCAAATTATGGAACCAACCTAGGTGTCCATCAACAGATGAATACATTACAAAATTATTACACATAATGGAATTTTACTACACAATAAAAAATAACAAAATTATGTCATCTGCCAGAAAATGAATGGACATTGGAGAACATTATGTTAAGTGAGATTAGCCCATCACAGAAAGTGAAGGACCATTTGTTTTCTCTTATATGCAGAAGCTAGGGAGTAATCAGGATACTAGAGGGACTTCAGGAAATGGAGGAGAAACTGCAGTGGAGTCAGGGAGGTGGTCTAAGGGAAGGGGATGTGGAAGAGAGGGAGAATGAATGAAGGAATCACTTCCATTGACATTTTGTACATATGTGAGAATACCAATGTCAATCTCAGTATCCTGGATAGGGAGAGAGGTGAGGGAAAGCCCAAGTGTTATGTGCATTTTTTTTCCACTATCACTATGAACTACATTTTGATGTAATACTATAATGCACCAATAAAAGTAAAAAACAGAACAAATGGCCCTCACATAGTACTGAAGTTGTGTCTAGTGCTCCTGGGTGTAAGATGGCTAAGATGTGCCTTACAGAAAAAAAACACAAGGGAGAAGTTCCATCCAGGCCCAAGTTGAAGTGCTGTTTTCCATGAGATCATTGTAAATGAATTAACTGCATGCTTTTTAAATTATATGTTTAATTAAACAGAATCACTCACAAAACAAAGCTATGTTTTGATCGACTTGCAGAATGTTTGGATGCAAGGTTGTCAGAAGCCAACCCTGTATTTCCCCTAGGAGCAAGGGCTCAGTATTTACTAATTCCTTGTCACAATAACTTCATAGGAAGAAACTACAATGAAAGATAAGAATTGACTGTACATTGGCTTCTGTACTCACAGGTTCTGCATCCACACACACAACCAAAAGAAGATGGAAAATATTTTTTTAAATCACATCTATACTGAACATGTACAGATTTCTTTTGTTTTGCCATTATTCCCTAAATAGTACAATATAGCAACCATTTGCATAGCATTTACAGTATGTTAGGTAATATAAGTTCATCTAGAGATGACTTAAATATACAGGAGGATGTATATGCAAGGTTATATGTGAATATTATGTCATTTCATATAAGGGCTGGAGCCTCTGAGGATTTTGGTGTCTGGATGGAGCAGGGTCCTGGAAACAATCCTTTGAGGATACCTGGGGACAACTCCTGCAGTCTGGACAGTGTGACTGCATGCAGGGACTTAAAGATGAAGTGCCAGCCCAGTCCATCCAATCTCCGACATAAAATTCACACTCCCAGGGGGATGAGCAGGAATCTAACCATCACAGGCAAGCCAGAGGAGAGTGTCCTGATAGTTCCTCTAGACCAACAACAGAGACTTTACTAAGTAGCATCTGAGAGTGGGAAGTGGGATTCTGCTGGTGACATCAGTGGTACTCAGGAGGACTAAGGAAAGAAACAGTTCAAATAACATGTCCATGTATGAAGGTATCACTCCAATCTCACTAACATGTATGTACTTGTATAAAGACTCCAGTCTATAGGGCTTTCCTCAGTATGCTTTCTGTTCTCCCAAATCTTTGCTTTGTCTAATGCCCTTCCCTCTGTTTAGAATTCCATTCCTCTGGCTCCTTTTATGATACCACAATTAATGTTTGAGCCCATATTCAAATGCCACTTCCTTTATGAAATTCTGGCTATCATGATAAGAAACTAGTCCTTCCTTCTGAAGATTCCTAAACAGCTTTCATTGTACTTTTTAAGGTAGTTCTGATATTATAAATCACTTATAATGATATTTGTAAGGCAGGTTTTCTTTGTAAAAATGAAATGCTTCTGATGAGTGGAAAGTGTGATTTGCACATTATGAAATCTCAGTAGAAAAATGAATGAATCAATCAACGAATCAATAGTATTTTTTTTCCCCAGAGGTATTTCTTAGTTGAAAACACTTATGTTATAGTGACAAAGCAAAATTTGGGAAAAACTTGAGAGAAGTTCCAGGAAAGAATTCAGACTTATAAGTAGGTAGAATCATCACCAACATTGCCTAAACATGAAGAGAAGCATCTTTTATCAAACACAGTTATATAAATACTCTTTCTTCTACATTAAAATTCCAAATATAAAATAGAAAGATGTTAAATAGGTCTTGGCAAGTCCAAGTACCTAAGTGTAACTGTGGGTTCTAAATGTGCTTAAAAAACTATTCTCACACATAAGTTGTCAATATTTTAAGACATATTCAATTATAAAAGTTAGGAAAATTAATACATAGCTTTATTTTGCTTTATGAATTTGAATATTTTGAGCTTAACAATGTTTTTAAACTTGAAAATATAATCACAATCCACAGTTTTTTCTTAAAGGTGTTGTGCACAACACTTTCTTTGAATTCCCTAATTATTTGTTTTCCCAAAAAATGTTAAGAGGCTGAGATTACTAAAAGTAACAATATTTTGTACACTTTGGAGAACAATAAAGACCTTTAATTTACTATAACAACATCTTTCCTTTATTTTTATTTATTTATTTATTTATTTTTTTTTTGCGGTATCGGGGATTGAATCCAGGGGCGTTCTACCTCCAATCTACACCCCTGGCCCTATTTTTTATCCTTTATTTTGAAACCGGGTCTCACAAAGTTGCAGAGGGCCTCACTAAGTAGAGAGAGAGAGACAGGGAGAGAGAGAGACAGAGAGAGAGAGAGAAAGAGAGCGAGAGCCGAGGCTGGCCGCGAACCCGGATCCTCCGGTCTCTGCCTCCCAAAGTACTGGGATTACAAGCGTGGGCCATAACGACCGGCTCCTTCCTTTATTTTGAACAAATAATACTATATGTAACTAAAGAATAAGTACCTGTAATGGTTTGGGTTTGGAATGTCCCTCTAGACCTCATGGAAACAAGGTAGCAATGTTGGAAGAGGGCTTGGTTGCTGTGGAGGAGTCCCTGGGGCTGTGGCCTTGGGGATTATATATCCCTTCTTCCTCCCCCTGCTCTCTTGCTTCTAGCCTCCATGATGTGAGAGTGAATTCTTGCGCTCTCCCTCTCTCTGCTTCCCGCCGCCATGCCCTGACCTCTGCACACTCACCTAACATGGATTGAACCTCTAAATTTCCAAAAACTGTGAACAGATAAATCTTCCTTCCTCTAAGTTGTGTGATCAGTTATTTTTTATTATGTCAGTGAGAAAGTTGATTGAGACAGTATTCCAAAACACTGAAATGAATTATGTTAAAGTTTCCCAAAAGGTTTAATTTATACTGACTTTCAATTCGGGTAACACTATTTACTAGTTCACTCAGGACAGACTGCAGCATATCACTGAATGACTTAAAGTACAAAATTTGGAGTTCTTTCATGCCAGATAGACATGAATAGCTTTAAGATGTTATTAAAGTCTTTCGAAAGTCTTTAACATTTACAGAAATGTCTCACTTTGCACTAATATAACCCATTTTTAGTCTGTAAATGGTTCAAATGCTTTTAGTCCCACATTGTGTGTCTCTTTAGGAGGCCCCATGGTCTCTCAAGGACAGTATACATAATGAAATGGAAATTTCAATGACTTTTTTTCCAGAAATTTGGAACAATTGAGCAGTCTCTAGAAAATGAATATTAATAGATAGCTGGGTAGTAATTTGAAACTTGCTAATATTTGGCCAATTTATAATTTCCTATAGTTTCCCCTTGTAATACATTATTTATATACATATATGTATAAATAATCATAATTATAGTATGTTAAATAGGTCTTGGCAAGTCCAAGTACCTAAGTGTATGTTTTCATTGGCATAATAATTTACATACTGGGGTACAGTATGATATTTCTCTAGATAGTGTATAATATTTAATACAATTATTCTAGCTATAGTTTCCTTACTATGTAATTTTTTTAGAATATTCCTTTTCTTTTTCCTCTGAAGCACCCAAAGCCCTGAATTCTAGATTTCCTACTTTTATTTATGAATGTTCCAATTCAATATCATGTCTAGAATATTGTTGAAGGGTAAGGTTTGGGAAATTTGTAAAGAATAAAAAATAAGAGTTTTCATGATAATAACAATAAAGCTAATACCAACTATGATAATAACTGCCATGTTCAATAGAACTTAGTTCACCAGAGCATTAACTATTCATGGAGTCCTGTCCTACTCATTTTACATGCATTATCTCTGCACTGGTGATCACATGGGAAGGTAGCTTCTATATTTATTTGTCATCAGACGAAGAAACTAAGACTCAAGGAGGCTGAACGTCTGGAACTAAATGCCAAATAATAGCAGAATGAGGCTCAACCGTAGGCCTAGCTGACACTTGGGTCATAGGCACATGTCAAGCATGCACTATTAAACAATCTGGTCATTCATCCACTCAGGCATTAACAGTCTGAGTTTCTAATATGCATCAGGCACTGTGTAAAAGACTGAGAGGCAAACGATGAAATGAGGAAGACCATGCTCAAGTTCAATTTAACCCAACAGAACTTTGCTAGTTATTTACTATACGTTATTTATTGTGAGAGACATTAATAATATCAGGTCATTAGAAAATACATGTTAAATTCAATCATTACCTACTATGCTAAGGATATTATAAGAAGACAAAGGAGAGGCAGAAGATAGAAAGATATAGGGAAAGGATGGCCTACTGAGTTGAGTTTTAGAGAAAACTGAGGAAGCAGAGAGTGGGAGGGTCTGTCAAATAGATGGGAGGCATATACAAAGATATAGAGAGGGTGATATATGCATGTAAGATGCAGAAGGGGAATATATGCATGTAAGATACAGAGAGGGGAATTTATGCTTCTAAGATACAGAAAGGGGAATATATGCTTGTAAGATACAGAGAGGGGGATATATGCATGTAAGCATCTCATGTTGCTGAATACAGTTCTTGACATGCAGCTGGAGAACTAGACAGGATGCATAATGGGGAAAGTTTTTAATCTGCTCAAACATACAGTACTATTATACACACCTCAGGCTTTGCTCAGATTTTCCCTTTTTTACTAGAGTGTCTCTCAAATCCTGTCTTGTCCAAATTGAGGATTTTCTTGTTTCAGAGGCTGAGGAGTCAAATTTGTAAGATTATACAGCCTAGAACATTCCTAATTGGTTTTGAATTCAGTGAGGTAATTAGCCAGTTGTGTGATATGGAGCTTCATTCCTATGAGGCCACTTTTGCATTTGAGTAATTCATCACTTGTGTATTAAATGACTAATAAATATTATTCTATTTTCTTAAAACTTAAGATCCTGTATGAAGTTATCTGACTATGAGAATTAATGCCTTGCATTTTTGCATTTTTGTGTCTCCACTTCAACATGTATGGGTTAAATAAAATGTAATTAAATAAAATAATGGAGATTTGGTTTTTTTCTTCTCTCACCCTTTTTTTTTTTTGTAATACTGAGGATTGAACCCAGGGACATTCTGACTCACCTGTTTGGAGATTTCTTTTTTGTGTGTGGCACTGGGGATTGAACCCAAGGGCATTCTACCTCCGAGCTACAACTCCAGCCATATTTTTTTTATTTTACTTTGAACCAGGGTCTAGAAAGGTTAATGAGAGTCTCAAATTTGCTAAAAGCTGTCCTTGAACCTGCAATCCTCCTGTCTCAGCCTCCCAAGTACTGTGATTATAAGCGTGCACCACCCTGCCTTAGCTGGAGATTTCTTTTAATCGTATGTCAGTGCTGAATATTAGAAGGGTTAATTTTTTTTCAAAAAATTGACATCTAGCCAGACATGGTGGCACACACTTGTAATCCCAGTTCTTGGGAGGCTAAGACCAGAGGATCCAGGTTTGAGGCTAGCCTCAGCTACTTAGTGAGGCCCTTCACAACTTAGACCCTGTTTCAAAATAAAGAATAAAAAATAGGACTGGGGGTGTAGTTCGGAGGTAGAATGTCCCTGGGTTCAATCTCCAGTGGCACAACATATCTGATATGCTTTATATATTAAATTAAACATACACACAAATATAAGGAAAGTTAACAAAAATTCCTTGAGTTTCTACAAAGCATCTAAAAAAATTAGAACCTGGGGAGTAGGTTCACTTCTCTTGGTAAAAGCTGATTATACTCATAAACTGTTTTTATAAAAAATAGTAAGTATCAGATTTATTGCATGAAATACTTTCCTGTGGAAATGCTTTCATATTCTAAAGTAAGAAAGCATTATCCTTCAACTCACAGATGCAAAATTATACAGAGAAAACAATTCTGAACTGGTCAAAATCTCATTAAAGTTGTATGAGGAGAATTATGTATGGCCCATTTACAATTTTTCTTCATAGTAGAATATCAAGTAATCCATGATTTGAGAGCAAACTTTAGTTTTATCCTAGACCTACTTGACCTTGTAAGTGTTTCTTGATTTTAAAGGATGACATTTAATTAAAAATGCCTTGCTGAAGTACGGTAATTACTGGTGCAGATAAAAGAGATTTACAGAAACTCAAGTTAGTGGATTGGTAAGAGCAACACAGATTTTTCTTCACATCGTGATGTATCATTTACAAAATGTGATATACTATCTAGTTTTGTATCATTTAAAAGCACATCAAGTTTGCTGGTTGAATTAGCACACATGATTGTGGAAAAGGCATTTCAATTAGGCCCAAAGTCAAACAGACTTCAAGAATTTTCTACCTTTATTTGCAATGCTGTACATAAAATTATTCAAGCATTACATTGAAGAATGAGAACTCATGGAGTATGAAATCGGACCAAAATCTCTCTCTTTAATAGATGATATCTTTCCTTCTTCATAGTTTGTGCTCTTCAAAGAATGACATTTAGTAATATGTATGAGTAATTGCCAAGTTTACTGCTCATTACCTCTTTAAAAATTCAAGCAAGTACTAAGCACACTTTGATCTTTTTATAAGAATATAATTTTCATATAAAGGTCAAAACAAAATAAGGGAATTTTATTTTTAGTGTTTTAGCATAGCTTTTGATTCCTTATGATAATACAATACTTATGATTACCCTTTCCATTATACCTGTGTAGACTGTCAAAAGAATTCAAAAAGATGATCTATTCATTTTATTTGAAAGATGGTTTTAGAATCTTTCAAAATATCCCTTCAGAAATAAGAGTTCTCATGATAAATATTATATCTTATTTATTTCCCCAGATTAATATGAGCAATATTATATATCTGTATTCATAAAGATGATATGGGAAAATTATATATATAATATATATAAGTTGAGGCCAGGTGTGGTGGCGCATGCTTGTAATCCCAGTACTTGAGAGGTGGAGACTGGAGGATCCAGGTTCCCCGCCAGCCTCAGCTACTTAGTGAGGCCTCCGCAACTTTGTGAGACCTGGTTTCAAAATAAAGTATAAAAAATAGGGCTGGGGATATAGCTCGGAGGTAGAAAGCCCCTGGATTCAATTCACTGTACCGCAAAAAAATAAGATATATAAGTTGAGATATATATATCTCAAATCTGTACATTTAGTGCATGAAATCTAACATAATATTACCACATTTCAGATTGATATTCTCCTAAGCTCACATATAGAATTTTTAAAAACAGTTTGATTCTTGTGTATATCTTTGGTAGTCAAAGTAAAATATTAATGTCTCCTTTTCTACAAATTTTACTGACATTGTTTTCTTTGTATTCACATCAGTCAATTTAAACAGATTCTGAATGTTAACATAGCACTTCATAATCATTTATTGTTGACACAACAATAGCAGGTGTTTAGCATATTGTGTTCTGAATTCATACCAATGTATAATGAATTTCCTGGTCCTTGAGGTATTTAGTGGATATTTTCAGAACCACTCTCATGACTGGGATGATAAATGGATTTTAAATAACTTTAGCTAATTGTATCTTTTCTTATCTCACTAAAGATGACATGTATCGTTTTATCTGGGTAAAATCCTGGTTTATGACTGTCATTCAAATTGATTTCTATAATCTCTAAGCTAGATAGAAGAGAAGCAAATACTATTAAAATGAAACTTTGGGGCACATGCATTAGTCACATTATTGTGTTCATCTCCTATATAAGCAGCTTTTTATTTCATGATCCTGGAAATCATAACTTTGCCTGCTAGAAAGTAACCCTTAATGTTAAAAGAGCCTTTATTTTATGTTATGAATGTGAGGTTGATGAAGAAGATCATATTGAAAGACATTCATGAGCAAGAATAAGCCTATCTAGTTTGAGGTCCAAATTAAAATAAAAGAAATCCAAGCTTTAAGTTTCAGGCCAAATCTACCTCTCTTATACATTTTCTGTGAAGGATAGTTCGAAATGCAAACAGTTACATAACACGGAATGCTTAGTATTCATATTGATTCTCATCTATTATTTTCACTATAAAATAAAAGGCATTATATGAAATAATTCAGGTAGATTTTTTTTTCAGATCGATTGATTAGATGACTACTGCACTCCAAGATATGAGGCTCATTCAATTTCTACTCCTCAAATCTTTTAACCACATTGAATTCCAAACAACTTTTGGGAAGAAAATTGCCTATTTTTGGTTGTGCCAAAGAAGAAAAAGGTGATGTAATGCCAGAAAGCAACACATAATCATTGTTATTTTAAAATCATGCCTGTTTTTCTTGTCTGTTTTGGGTTAATATTTTTAAAACATATATATATATAGATAGATAGATATAGATATATATAAAGAACACTTAAAATAGTTCATTAACCTATTTGAAGAAAAGGAAATAGAGATTCAAAGAGATTAAGGGGGACAATTAGCAAGAAAATTTTTAGCTTGGAGGAAATCTCTTCAAGCTAGTGAGATATCACCAATAAATCATTGAAGAGCCTGGTATGGTGGTGCACACTTGTAATCCCAGTCCTTGGGAGGCTGAGACAAGAGGATCAAGGTTCATGGCCAAACATAGGCACTCTGCAGCTTAG
>PVJS01004801.1:51804-67287 GCA_004027185.1 Glis glis
GAGAGAGAGAGAGAGAGAGAGAGAGAGAGAGAGAGAGAAGAGAAATCATTGAGGAAAGAAAGAGAAGATGCCATGCCTTGGAAAAAAACTGATGGTGACTGGTCTTGAGAGGCAGTGAAGGGCTCAAAGAAACTTGGGAAAATATCCTCCTAGAGACATCAACAGAGAGGAGGACAGGATAAATAAAAGCACAGAAAGTTATTCAGACAGAAAAAAAGAACACGGAGAACATACAATAAGAAAAAGTTATTGTAACTTATAATGAAAAACTGAGCTCCTTATAGAAATTAAGATGTTCAGGTGTTGCAGAATGAAAGAATAGTGGAATCAACTACAAGTGCTAAAACTATTGCTAAGTGATATTGTATGTCAAATGAGAATCAGTATCATTGAACATCTCACTCACCAACAGAATACATTGATGTCCTCTACCAACTTCTTTCCAGGGAAAGAACTGAAGGAAATAGAATTTGTTCTTCTGATAATGACCATGAGGCCACACAACATGTGACTTTTAATAATAATAGCTACAGGTTATTGGTGCTACTATAAATGAGGTGTGGCTCATTTACTCAAATATGTATATTATCTCCATAAGGTAGAAATTATAATCCCACTTTTATAGCTGATAAAACTAATATTAAAAGAGTAAAATAAGCTGGGTGTGGTGACACATGCCTGTAATCCCAGTACTTTGGAGGCTGAGACAGGAGGATCACAGGTTTGAGGATAGCCTCAGCAACATAGCAAGACTCTCAGCAACCTAGTGAGATTCTCAGTAACCTAGTGAGACCCTGTTTCGAAATCAGAAAGAAAAAGGACTGGGATTATAACTCGGAGGTAGAATGCCCCTGGGTTCAATCCCCAGTACAAAAAATAAAGTAAAATAGCATGTCAATATCATATATCTATGATGTCAGAAGTGGAATTAGAATTTCAAGACAGCTGGTGACAAATTGTGTCTTCCTTCTACTATGCAGACCCTACTCACATATTGGGACAAGTCTTTTAGGATCGAGAATTCTGACACGAGGGTCCTGGTAGTAGGTTATAATAGAAATTCATCAGCTAGGAAAATAACCTCTGCTTTCTGTATTAATTGCTATAGAATTACCTCAAATGAATGTATAAATGCAAACACACACACTGGTGTTATAATTTGAATCATGGTGGTTGGGAAAAGTTCTCTTCAAGGAGAAATTCTATTTCCTTCAGGGCTTAGAGGTTTCAAAAGAGAAGGTCAAACTTTTGGTAACTTTTTGGAGATTAAAATACATTTTCTTTAGGCACAATTAAGCCAAGAGTTGCCTTTTACAAAGATCAATAAAACAGCAAAATGCTTCCTAGGTGAATTGTTGGCCCTTAACACCTAGGAGATATGTAGATAGACTTCAACACATTACAAAGACTTGGTGTAGAAACAATTCATTTTGTTGTCTGTCTTGCATTACGTTGGTCTAGATTAGAGGATAGAGATTCCATTTGGGCCTCTAGACCCCACAAAGACAGAAGATTCCCATTTAGCTACTGGGGAAAGCCTGAGAAAATAGGGAATGGAAAACTTGCTCAACACAGATACAGACTGAAGATAGATTCAGTTTTTCTATCCAGTGAGATTTTCTAGGATTTCTCAATGTTCTTTCTATAATCCAAGCAAGACAATAAGAACAGTGCCTATCTGTTATGAAACACTAACAGGTAAATGGACAATGAATCAAAGAGAACCCATTCAGGTAATGAGATGTTAAGGAAGAGAAAATTTATTACTGGCCATTCTTAAAACTGCTCTAAGTGGCTCAGCCTTTCAGAACTCTGAGAACACCCAGAAGCAATATTTCAAACTCTACACGACAAGGTGGAGATCAGCTCTGCCAATGTGGAAGACAGTAGTAACACAAAAAATGGGTATTAGTAAAATATTAAAAGTAAAAATAATAACTGGATGAGTGCTAGGCTGTTTAGGGTGCATAAGAAAGCCTCCTGTGGAGTAGACCCACCAGTGCTGAGGAAGGGCAAACAGGCCATCTGCAGGTGGGTTTTCTGGTTTTGTGTTCCAGCAGACACTATTTCAGGCAAGAGGACCTCCAGAGTGGTGCCTCTGGTGTTCCTGGTGGGGTCTAAGAAGAAGGCGCAATATTCCATGGTATAAATGATGACCCCAGAGACCTGGAGACATTCAGTATTCCAGCATCAACTTTAGAGCAGACAATAGATAACAGGATGAGCAGTAATGTCAGGTTTCAGAGGGGGTAGAAGATGAGTGTTTTAGACAGGCAAGAACTGGAAACAGGACCTAAGCAATGAGGGGCAAAAGCCACGCAAGTAAATTAATAGCAGGCTGTGGAGTCCCGGCTGACTCTATTCTGAACCTCTGTCATTTCTTGAACAAGTGAAATTGACCTAACGAAGATGTTTTGCCCCAGTGTTACAACATGTTGTGCAGCTGATGGGAATTGTGTGATTTATTTGGGCAGGCAAAGGAACTAAATTATTAAAGTTCTACCATCACATCTCAAAATATTCTACCATGTGTTGACAATGATTTCCGAAAGCGGAGCCTGATCAGACACATAGTGTATCGGGGGCTGCAGCTACTTCATACTGCAGTGACTCCTTAGATTCATGCTAATCACAGCTCGTCTTAGGAAACATTTTCAGATGCAAAGATACAAGTCACTGAGATGAATTTTTAATCAGGACACTTCCTTCTGAAGGCAGCATGGCTATGGTAAAAACAAACAAACAAATCCTTGGAAATTACTTTCTTCTGTGAAACCTGGTTCCGATAAGAGTTTTATGATCTTGAGCTACTTATGTCTCTGAGCTTTACCTAAAATTCCAAAGTATGTAACATGGGACTGTATAATATTCTGACTGCAAGTTTGGTGCTTAACTACTGACAGCTTCTAAGCCTCACCCCTCCCTCCTCATCTCCTACTCCTGTTGGTACAAGCTGATAAATCTACTCGCTTCTTCCTCTAGTTCAGACCTACTCGGAGCTCTCACTACTCTCTCCCGAAAAGCTCATTATATGAGTAACAAACCTTGATGTGTGTGTGTGTGTGTGTGTGTGTGTGTGTGTGTTTATCAGTCTACGTGTTTGAAGCAAATTTTGAATGAAGGAGAATATTTGACTTCTGTATGGGTGACCCCCAATTGTCTGATTCAGTGCAACCCTGCTTCAAGCCAATAACTCAATATTCAAACATTCTATCAAGTAAATTTTTACCATGTAAATATCTATCAAGTAAATCTGTTTTATTACTTCCAGGTGGATGTCAAATAAATCTTTCTCTTAATATGTACTATAGTATAAAACATCAAAGAGAGAAAACTACATGCATGCAATTTTTGATCCATTGAGAAAGTTCCAAGTCATTATGAAGACACCAATGTTAAATGCTTCTTCTTCCAATAAAAAAAAACAAGAACTTTTTAAAGTGTAGTATTCTCTTTTCCTTTTTTATTGGTGTGTTGTGATTATACATCATAGTGAGGTTCAGAGTGATAGAAACATACATGCACATTGGGTTATGGAGGGAGCCAACCGAGTACATTCTTATCACATTATTGCAGGGATTACTTAGAACTATATATCCTTGAGAAGTTCTGTAAAGATTAAACCAGCAGTGTCTGACAGATAAACAATTAATTCCAGTGTGTTTCCTTATGTATCCTCCCACCTCAACCCTAATTATCCATTTGCAACAATCCTGTGCCTACAAGTTAATAAATCTGACTTCCCTAAGTGAATAAGGGATGGCCAGGTGGCTCCCATCACTTTTAGGAATAATTTCTAAATAAAGTACATTATATAGACTCTCATTTATAGTGGCTATAACTCTGTGATGGTATTATTCCATAGAGGGAATAAGGAATTTACATATTACTAACTCCTGGAGACTTGAGGGAATAGAGCTAATAAAAGTTCTACAGCATTTCTCTGGGGAAGGAGAAAAAAAATCAGAAAAATCTAGCCTTTGACATTCTGAATAGTGGTTGTCGTGACAATCCTTGTATAGGCCAAAGTCATGGGAATTGTCGTAATGAAGCAAAAATTGATGATTTTAAAACATTAGTACTATTTGTAGGAGAGCAAAGTAGTTTCCACTCTTTTTCTTTTCTCTAAGACCTAGATGAATTACCAATGTATAGTGTAGCAAGAGTAGGACCAGGAATACTTAATACTTTTGTCACATTATCTGGAGTTACAAAAATGTGAACTAATTCATGTTCCTCAAACAGATATTCAGCACTTCCTATATGGTATATTGTGATGTTACCTGGTGGATGGTATGGGAATGGAAGTATAGGTACAATTGGAATTGACTCTCAAGCAATTTAAAATCTAGTAGCTAGGGCAGATTTGATGAATAATTAATATCTTGGAGAATGGAGTAAGTGTTAAATACAGGTTTAGGCACACAATGGGGACAAGAGGAAAGAAGAATTAGCATTTAACTTAGGATCCGAAGAGTGAACATTTTAGGTTGAAGAGATAATGCAAGCAAAGGCCATAAATATGGATCTGCACAAACTGCTTTAGAAAGATAAAGTGCATGTAAGAAAATCTGAGAGGAGATTATGCTGGGAAACGTTTGGGGTCAAGAGGTAGGAGGCACTGAGTAATATACAAAGGAGTTTATATTTTTATTTCTTCTAAGGTTTTCAGAATAACTGAAGACTTTTGGTGAGAAAACACAACCTATTTTTGGAAGATAAATGAAATGCAATAAAAGTAGTTACCATATATATGGCATTTGTCAGACCCAGCCTGTATTGAGGGTACCCTCATTCCTAGGGAGGAATGTTCTTCCTCATTCTATTCATGTGGCTGTGTTAGCTTCACTACCATATTTTCTTTCTCTACCCACTCACTCACTTCTCTCAAGGATGTATCTCATTTGGTTGGGAAGCAAGACTAGGTAAATGTAACCCAGTTCCAGTTCTCTCTGCTTTTCGAGAGGTGAGATGCTCACTGGGAGCTTATAATTCTTCTCTTATTCTAGGCCATGACTTCAACAGGAGTGAGCTCTGCCCAGGTGGCAAGGGAACATTCCCAGTCACCCTTATGAGAGACCAAGACTGATTCTGAGATTCAAAATTAGACACTCATTTAATCACAGATACAAGCCATAATTTACAATATCAGCTTAATAATAATAAATGGTATTTCACTTCCATACCAACTAAAAGTTTTTGTTATCTCAAAATTAATACTGAGCTCAGGCCAGAAATAAGATTATTTCCTCTTCCAATGTCTCATGGTGAATTTATTAAATTCACCATGAAAACATAAACACCTTTACTTTACCTGTCTGTGTGTGTGTGTGTGTGTGTGTGTGTAAGCATGTGTGCACGCACACACACTAGGGATTAAACCCAAGGCATTCTACCTTTTTGCTACACTCCAGCTCTTAAAAAAAAAGTTTCATTTTGAAACAGGGTCTTGCTAAGTTTCTGAGGGTCTCACAAAGTTGCAGAGGTTGGGCTCAAACCTGCAATCCTCTTGTCTCCGCCTCTCATTTACTGGGATTACAGCCACCTTGCCAGCTACTTTACATATTTGATGCTATGAATGGAACCCCTACAGCTAAAGTCTTACTCAATTAAATCCTCTGTACAAACTGAGAAATAAGTTCTATTATCTGCATTTGAGAGTTTGCAAAACTGAACCTTAGAGAAGCTACGTAATGCCCCAGAAGTCATTCTAAGTGGTTAAGAAGAAAAAAAGGGGGGGGGATTGTCAGACTCAAAACTCCTCTTCTTTAATTATCAGCACAAAATTATTTTATATATATGTACATGTACATATATAATATATATGAATGAGCATATATTTATAAATTTTTATACTTTTATTGGTGCGTTGTAATTATACATCATGAGATTCAAAGTGATACAAACATAAATGCACACATCATTTGGTGTATCTCCTTCAGCTTCTCCCACTGCTCCTCCCTCCGCCCTTCCCATACAGTACAATTGGATAAATAAAATGTGGTATGTACACACAATGGAATTTCGCTTAGCCATAAAGAAGAACAAAATTATGTCATTTTGCAGGAAAATGGGTAGAGCTAGAGAATATTATGTTAAGTGAGATCAACCAGTTTCATAAAGTCAAGGGTAATATGTTTTCTCCCATACATGGAAGCTAGAGAAAATAGGAGACAAAAGAGACTTGAGATAAATGAGGAAAGAAACAAGTAGAAGAGTGGAAGGGATTGGAGGAGGTAGGTCAGGAAAAGAAAAAGGATTGAATAAACAGATCAAATAATATTATGTCCATATATGAAGGTATCACTACTGATATTACTAAGTGAATAAGTATATTTCAAAAGATTGGTAGACAAGAGCAAGGCACCTGTATTTTATTGATATAAACTACAGAAGTAAAGACTTCCATGAGATTCTAGACAAGGGAATTTGGAAGGATGGGCAGGAAATGAAAATATATGGTTGATATCAATGAAAATGGGAATTATTGGTACAGAAAGAAGGAAAGATAGGAAAGAAATATTTCTGATATTTGTAGCCTTTGTGGTTAAACAAGGGGATGTTTATAACTGAAAGAATATTGATGAATTCAGCTGTGGGATGTTGAAGGCCTTCTTATTCATCAGCTCTAAGGTCACCTTTGTCTGGCTTGGGAGGGGCACAAACTGCCCACTCAAGTGGAGATTGTTTGCACACAAGCAAGTTTCCAAGGACCAACTGGGAACGATAAGCTGAGACCCTGACCCATAAGAAGGGACTCTGACCATTTCTTCTTTCTCAATATTGTTTATCCTTTTGTTCCCTGACTCAGCTCGGCTTGTCTTACTGTCTTTACCTGAATCATCCTGACTATCTTGTTTTTTATCCTTTATTCACCCTATGATTGATTTACTGGATCCTGTGATTAGTCATCTCTACAATGTTTTGATTAAAAACTACCAATCAAAAGAAGGCGCTGGTGGGATGAGATTGAGGAGATTTCTCTGTCCCCCAGCCGCCCTGCTTCTACAATTATTCTGACTCCGTGTCATTCATGCAAGAGCACTTCTAACAACATCAGCAGAATCCATGGTAGCAGCAACCTGCTACAGTGGGAAAAGTGAGTTTCGGGTTCTGAACTAATATGTTTTTGTTAAGTAAAAAGGTAACCATGGTTCTGGAGCTAAGATGAGACTTGTAAACAATCATGATATGTGTTTGTACTTAAACTGTGAGACTATATGCTTCTACCAGAGGAAAATATATGTAAAGAAGAACCTGAGTGTGTTTTGAGCTGCATCTATGGATGTGGAGTGACTCCCATAAGACACTGGGTACGAATCAAGAGAAAGGACCAGTAGGCAGCTGGCACTGGAGGTACCATGGAAACCCAGGAAAAAGAAGGAAACAGAGTGGTGTACTCAAGATGTACTGTATTCTAGTAATACCAAGTTCTCAGAATGAACTGACAAAACTATTCCTTGGGGCCTCAAAACACTTTATTATTTGATTCTCACTACAGGCATTTATTCATTCACTCGGTGAATAAAATCATGCACCAAATAGTGATCTCTTGGTCAATAATGTACCACATATGCAGTGGTGGGCCCATAAGAGTATATCGCCAGCCGGGCGTGGTGGCGCACGCTTGTAATCCCAGTACTTGGGAGGCTGAGACCGGAGGATCGGGGTTTGCGGCCAGCCTCAGCTACTTAGTGAGGCCCTCCGCAACTTCGTGAGACCTGGTTTCAAAATAAAGGATAAAAAATAGGGCCGGGCCGGGCGTGGTGGCGGCACGCTTGTAATCCCAGTACTTTGGGAGGCAGAGACCGGAGGATCCGGGTTCGCGGCCAGCCTCAGCTCTCTCGCTCTCTCCCTGTCTGTCTGTCTGTCTGTCTGTCTGTCTCTCTCTCTCTCTCCTTAGTGAGGCCCTCCGCAACTTCGTGAGACCCGGTTTCAAAATAAAGTATAAAAAATAGGGCCGGGGGCGTAGCGCGGAGGTAGAACACTCCTGTGTTCAAGCCCCAGTACCACAAAAAAAAAAAAAAAATAGGGCTGGGGGTGTAGCTCGGAGGTAGAACGCCCCTGGGTTCAATCCCCGGTATAGCGCAAAAAAAAAAAAAGAGTATATTGCCTATGATGCCATAGTCCTCTTAATAGTCCTCTTAGTATGTGTAAGAACACTCTATGAAGTTCACACAACAAAATCACCTAATGACACATTTCTCAGAATGTATCATGTTGTTAAGCAATGTGTGACTATATTTAATAGTGTTTTGCTCTGCTGTGCATGTGGGATACAGAATGTGGATTACAGCACCTGCAATTCTGTGCAATTATAGATGAAATACTAAATCTCCCAGGAGAGAGAATTTGGGGAAATTCTAATAGAGTAGAAAATACTCTAGCAAGGGTTTGGACAGCTTGAAAGGGAAGACATTTTATGATTTAGAATGGCATAAGCCATATCTAAATTCATTATTTATAATTTTTCACACATGCTGGGTCTTCCATAAGTACTAGAGTCAGAGTTAGAGACACTGACATGGACAGGAACAGACAAGGAAACTGGATTGTTCATTAAAGGCAGTTTGTGAAAGACCTCTTATATGGTAAAAAAGAGACTACTGATACTGTTGCTATCAGGAACTGAGGATTTTAAAGTATGAAAGGCTTACAACCTGATATGTTTTAGAAACTGGCAAAATTGTATATGAAGCATGGAGTCAGGGAGGAGAGGAGCTTGGGCTGTTGTATTGTTAAGAGAAGAGATGGGCATCATCTATATTAAGTTGTTAATAATAGTATGGGAAGTATCAAGGCTTAGAACTTTTTTATTTATAAACTATATATCTTGAAGTGCACTTGAAATATACAGTCTGGTATGGAGATACGATCAACATAATTGAATTTTTGAGTATTTCTTGCTGCTGTGTGTGAGCATGGGTATATGTATAATATATACCTATATAAATATACATGAATATAAGCATATGCACACATATACACATATGTATAAACTAATCTCAGAAATTTAGTTTCACTTTGTATCATAAGCACTTTCTCATATATTAACCTAATGTTCAAAACACATTGGCATGATTTCATAGTCTAAACATCATTGCACTGTGTCACAGTATGTATAACCATTGTTTGAAATTTAGATCGTTTCCAACTTTTAGCCATTATGAAATATTGAGGATCTTGATTTACATTGCTAACTGCTCAGCAGAAATAGTGTAATGATTTTACTTTTTCAAGTTGCACATGAGGTCTTCTTTTTCACTCTACCCTCAACAATTAGCAACATCTCTTTTTAATTGCCAATTTGTTACATGAAAATTACATCAATTCATATATTTGATCTTTATTTTTTCATGTTTGTTGGCCACATATATCATCTTGAGTGAATTAGCATTGTTATTGTATAGTATAATGACTAAAGAAATTCCATGGCTGTGTGTGGTGGCACACACCTGTAATCCCAGTACTTGGGAGGCTGAGACAGGAGGATCTCAGGTTCAAAACCAGCCTTAGCAGCTTATCAAGGCCCTCAGCAACTTAGTGAGATCCGGTTTCAAAATAAAACAGAGCTGAGGGTGTAGTGAGGGTGTAGCTAAGAGGTAGAATGCTCCTGGGTTTAATCCCCAGTACCAAAAGAAAAAAAAAACAAATTCCATGAAGATAGACTTCTAATTTTCTAAAATGCATTAATTTGGTAAATTTTTACGTGTTCTTGACACGTACCAGGAACAGTCCCAAGATGTTAATTTAATAATTTTAAAACCCATCATCAACTTCCTCTGCATTAACAGTAGTCCTGAGTTTTGCTTTGTAAAACATTGTGGATACCCTCAGCTCATCTAGTGTTTTGTAGGAAGTTGGTCTCATTTCTGGGTGCCAGAGCTGGTTCATGTGACTTGGGAGAAGTTAATCAGCACATTCCAACTCTCTTGCTATGATCCTTGCTTCAGGGAAAGGCACCTATCCAAGTGAAGCCAATCAAAGCCAAGGAGAATCGATTTTCTAAAAGCAAATCAAACTCTCTTGTCCACTTGGTATACTGATGTTGTAAATGCAGAATAATCTGGGGTAACCGGGAGCATTTAGGGATGGTAGCAATTCAGTAGAAACAGAGCCAAGGCGATTCTGATGCAGCCAAACTCCCAAACCACGCCACCTCTGTATTGCTCATTTATTTGAGCTTATGGAGATCATTTTTCCTTAAACCAGTTTGGATTCAATTTTCTGTTACTTACAAAAGAAAGTTTAAATTGATAGGTTAATATTAAAAAGATACAATGGTTACTTCAGTTTAGCAGTATGAACTCTAGTTATTCTAAATGAAAAACTAAATGTTTGGGAAAACATGAATTCTCAAATCTTTCAGCATGTCAGAATCTCTAGGACCCTGAATATTAAGGTTATGTTTCTTCAGAATAAATAAAGCATAATGAGGTGTCCCAGGATTTTTGACATAAAGTTTTGAAATTGACTGCACTCCTATTGTGCTAGGAAAACATTCCTTATAAAATGAGATTAAAACTCATGAATATTTTATGAAATAAATGAAAGGATTGACTCTGTATATTTAGCAGAGTCAGTTTCCTGTGTCATGATGTTGTTCAAAGGATTACAGGTGTTTTCTACATCAGAGGGGCAAAGGAAAGACATGCACTTTAATCATAATAAATTTCTGTTTTTAGCCGGGCGTTGTAGCGCACGCTTGTAATCCCAGTACTTGGGAGGGTGAGACCAGAGGATCCGCGTTCGCGGCCAGCCTCAGCTACTTAGTGAGGCCCTCCCCAACTTAGTGAGACCCTGTTTCAAAATAAAGAATTAAAAATAGGGCTGGGGGTGTAGCTTGGAGGTAGAATGCCCCTGGGTTCAATCCCCAGTACCATAAAAAGAAAAAAGAAAAGAGAGGATGGTGTTTGATATTTCAGAGGTAGAAATAATAGGTCATTGTGAAAAATTGGATGAAGGTATAACAAGAAAGTATATTCAACAAATACAGGTTTTTGGCTTGGGGGCAATTTAAATGTCATTTAGACAATGAGTCTGGGGAAGCTAACTTTTACCAATGTTAATGTTATAACACAGTAAAAAATAGGTGAAGATAAAAAACTGGTCCATATTTATAGGATGAATATCAAAAGCTTTTATTTTGGAAAGAAACATTTATGATGAAAAAGTAAAATATGTCATTTCCTATTGATGTTCCTCATATACGATAAATGTAAATACAAGGTCTACCAATAATATAATTCTAAGTGGAAGCAGAAATGGAAGCACACTGATTGCTCACCTAAATCCTATATTATTTTTCGAGAAGCTAAAGAAGTTAAGGAGTTGAAAACAGAAATTTATTATTTTTTATTTTTATTTTTTATTTTTTTTTTGCGATACCAGGGATTGAACCCAGGGGCATTCTACCTCCGCGCTACACCCCCAGCCCTATTTTTTATACTTTATTTTGAAACCGGGTCTCACGAAGTTGCGAAGGGCCTCACTAGGTAGAGAGAGAGACTGGGGGGAGAGAGAGAGAGAGAGAGAGAGTGAGAGAGAGAGAGAGCTGAGGCTGGCTGCGAACGTGGATCCTCCAGTCTCTGCCTCCCAAAGTACTGGGATTACAAGCATGCGCCACCACGCCTGGCTCATGTCTGGCTTTCTAAAGTAGTTTGCGTACATTGCTTCCCTGGTTCGACCGGCCCCTGAATCATCAGATGTGTCTTAATTTTTCTGCCATAGTGATTGTAGTGATTTATCTAAAACATAAGCATGATCATCCATTTGTTTACTATAATTTTTCATATGGTTTTAATCTTCATTTTTAAAAACAAGAATCATATTCAGCATTAATTTAATATTCCTAATATGACCGAATTTCCCTTGTCCCTTCACTGTTCCTGATGTCTACCTATGAGGCTCATGTCTTCCCATGCCCTTCCATTCACCCATCCTCACAGCCTTAGAATAGCTATTTATGAAGTTCCTGATTAGTAGTGCATTTGAAACACCCACTTCTCACCTCAGTCCTATAGTGTAAGAGTTATGTTGAGATAAGAATTGCTTCACAGCTGGGGAAACTAAATAGTAGGGATTACTAAGAAGAGATGGTAATGCTTTGGCAAAGGTTATCAGGTGAGCAGGGGATTGACTGACGACTGCTTCACACAAGCTTCAGTCTTACCAAATTACTTTCAGTTTATCAAAGATGCTCTCTTTCCCTTCCCTCCACGATGCCCTTTCTGTTTAAAACACTCCTTCCTTCCAACCCCTTCAGCAAACTTTCACATGCTTCTCAAGCAAGTTGTGATGGTTTTTTTTATTCAAATAGTGTATTTTGGATCCGAATGATATATATTAGATTTTTGAATCAAAATGGTGTATATTAGATTTGGAAGGAAATTATATAGTTTATTTTGGTCGAATTTGCAGTCACTTTAGAATTAATTGATATAGGTCAATGATGAAATCTCTGAAGCATATTCCAACAGTTTTGAAAAATATTTATGTTTCTGAAGGCATAATTTCAGTTCAGTTTTATGATCTTAATCAAATTCATAGACTAGGGATTCAGGAAGATTTAGGTCAGAATGCTGCCTCTTTCATTTTTAGCTTGGAGGTCATAGTTATTAATTAATGTCTCTGAAACATAATTTTCTTATCAATGAAATGGGATTACAAAGATATTCTTTTCACTATTTAGGTTATTGTGAAGATTAAATGAAATAGAAATAGTATGTACAAAAATGATCAGGGAACAGTGCTGGCCACAAATTATTTCCTTAATAAGTATTACATATTTCTTACTTTGTATTGTTGATGTGTTTTTTATTTGTTATTATTGAGTGTCCTGAAACTTTTTTTTCAAAATGCATTTGTTAACATATACAGGATGTCAGATGTAATTGACATGATAGGAATAAACCTCTCAGAAAAAATATGCTAGGGAGACAGACAGAAAATTGCTATCAAGTGAAAACCGGTTGGATCTTTCAGTAATAATTTAATCTTGCTTCTCCCTTTAATCCTGCTTTTAGAATAGTTTGTAGATTAGCAGATGAAGCAAGGCCTGCATCTCTAAATATATCTTTTAATAATATATTTTCCACATGATAGAAGAATTTGATGATAATTGAAGGACATAAAAAGTAATCATTGATTAGAAACATTTCTTGCAATATGCTTGGGTATTATTATATTTTTACTTCAGAAGTGTCAACTTACAAAGGCTAATATAGTATCTTTTAAAAAATCTAAAACACTAAAGAGGCATAATCACTCTAAGGAAGAAGGAAAACTCTTTAATAATAGTGTAAATTGTTGGTACACCTCCTGCTTGAATAAGATAAGTTATTAAGATTTTCTGAAATGATTGACTATTGTTTTAGCTGCTATTTGTGTTTCAACATAGAGGAGATAAACACACTTTGGATTGGAAGTCCAAAGACCTTGTCTCTTATTTGTTAATTACATGGCATTCAGTAAGGTACTTTATCTCTCTGAACCTCAATTTCTCATCAGAGAAATTAACAATTTTGAATACTTAATGTCTAATCTACATTAATAGTCACACTGTGGTGTGATAGGCAGACAGTGGAATAGCATAGATCTAGAGACTGTATAAAAGGTAGTTAATTTGGTATGTTATTTAGTCTAAGTTTCATTTTGTTTCCATGAGATAATTGATATACTTGTGCTTACATTACAGTTTTGTTCTGGGGAATATACATTAATCTATGTACTTTGCCTGGAAGAGAGTAGGTATTAAGTGTTTGCGAACAATAATATTTTATAAAAGTGTCTAAAATATACAACCTCTACTTTTTCTCACTACTATTTCACCAAAATACCTGCCCTTTTGGTTAATTATTTCAATGCTTTTCATTTACTTATTCAACAATTATTTTATTAGCATTGTACTATTTGCAATGTTATATGTGAGTCCCTGGAAATAAAGTGATAAATGAAATAGTCATGGGCCCTGACTTCATGAAGTGACATGGGACACAGACAGTATGCAAGTGAAACATAGTTAAGTATATAACTAGAAAGTGTGATATGGACCAGGAAGAGGCAGGCATACATTTTTGTGAGAGTAATGAGTGGAGATTTTTCAGATTGAAGGGTTGGGGAATAATTTTCTAAGGAAATGTTATTGAAGTTATAACCTGAGGTTTGGAAAAAAACAACTAAAATGAAGAAAATGAAGTATAGATAAGGCAGGTATTTCAGAAAGAGGAATGGGTCATGGAGCAGAGTGTGGATTGGGGCAGGAGAAAGAACTTGACATGACTTATGAAAACAAGAGTCTTTTGGCTAAGGGAGTGTGGAACATAATGAAGAGAAGCAAGCATTGAAGTTGGAATGCTGGGTAATGGCTGGATTATATTTGTCATTGTAAAACATACTAAGTATTTTTTCCAATTCAATCCAAGTTTAAAGCAGTGTCATTAGGGATTTTCAATTAGGGGTATACTGTGACTCAAATTCACATTTTTAAAATATTATCATTCCAGATTCTGACTTGATAATAGATAGTAAAGGGGCAAATGTAGAAATTAAAAAAAAAACAGTTTAATGGGGGAAAATAAAAACAGTTAAAGTGACACTGTAGCAGATAAAGCCAAAACTGATAGAGACATAAGCTAGGATTTTAGCATTGCCTATGGAATAATAGTAATTACAATGACAATGACAAAACGTATAGCAGTTGTATTGGTTAGGTGTTCATAACTATAATGAAATACCTGACAGAGACTACTTGTGAGGTGAAAGAGGTTTATTTTGCTCACAGGTCTGTAGGCTGGAAGTCAAGTGCATGGCACAGGCTCTGTGCTGAGGATTGCTCCTTGGTTGCACCACGTTATGGGAGAAGGCAATGGAAGGAATATGTGTCAGAGCAATGAGACACAACGTGAGCCAGGAAGCAGAGAGACCTGGGTGGGGCCAGGCTTGCTACTTTAATAACAACTTTTTCAAGAACTCAAGGATTTCCAGAGAAATGCCTTCTGAGAGCATGCCCACATTGACCTAAGAACCTCCTATCAGGCCCCTAACTCTTCCAGGTTCCATAGCATCTCCCAATAGTGCCACCCTGGGGACCAAGCCTCCAATCACAAGAAACTCTCAGAAACATGAGGAAAGCACATCCCAACCAGAAGAGCAGTGGACCTCAAATGAGAGCTTGCTGTGTACCAGACATTATGCTAGACATTTCAAGTGCTATGACTAATGTATGGTAAGGAGGTACAGCTTGGAGAAATATCTCTTGCTACAGCCACGCTCTAGTGATAGGCCAGAGTAGGCACTAAGGAAGGCTGGTATCACACTCCATACTCTTAATTATAATGCCACACTACCTTGTGGTAAAGGAGTGAAGTGAGCTAAGTTTTAATGTATCAGTTACTCTGTAGGACTTAGAAATGAGTTAGCTATGGGAGGTAACAGAGAATGAGGATTAAATAATGAAAGGTGACTTAGAATGGTTTTTTATTA